>VUQS01077228.1:4315-16707 GCA_015108495.1 Heterochromis multidens
AGAAATAAAAAAAAAAATGAAAATTAACTGAAAAAAAAAAAAAAAAAAAAAAAAAAAGGCTAAAACTGCATTAATGAGAACAACTTCGAGACTGTGTATAGAAGATAGACATAGTGACCACATTTGGATGAAGGATAAAGGATAAAAGTTAGTTATAAGCTAATTTAGTTAGCACACTAAACTACAGACTACAGATGCATTTCACAGACACCTGCTAATTAGTACTGATAATACAAATAAAATAATGCTGGAACTGCACTCACTAAAAAACAAACAAAAGAACCCAGACATCTCACACAAGTTGTTTTTACCATGCAAAAATCCATGTTATTTGTAGGATTAAAAATGATACAAAACAGCACAGTTAGCTGAGGTAATGCCTATCAATCCAGCTCTGCCAGTAAATTCAAAGCATGATGAAGTTTACAGGTGTGTTATATATAAATTCACCCTTCATGAATAGGAGATGTTGTCTATAAAGACCAAAACTAGTTGTGTACCAGACTGTAAATATGTTTATGTCTGGGGTAAAGTTGGGCATTTTAATATTTCATTTTATTTTGCTGTCATTACATTCAAGTTAATATACAGAAAAAATACTGAGTCCATCTTTTAAGTTACTCCACAGTGAGTTTATTTTAAATGTTTATATAAATACTTAAATATTTTATGTGGTGTCAGAGGGGAGACATTAGCGAGACAAGAGTGAGAAGCCCTTTGTCACATCTGAGCGTGCTATGTGTTTATTTCATCTCCTATAAAGCTGTTTCAGGGCTGTTTCATCACCTTCAGCTGTTGTGCACAGCAGGCCTGGCCCCGACCACCGCACCCTTGGTGTGCTTTGGTCTGTCTTCGCTGCTGTTATATATTCACCACACAATAAAAAAATCACAGAGGAAAGCGAGTCAATATGGGAAGCAGCTGCACAATTTTTCTCTGCTACGACATGCAGAATTAATACACCTTTTAATGGACTCTTGGAATTGCTTTCTTTATACATTTTTAAAGAAAAAAATCCCTATCTGTTCCCAGCAAAGATTTACGGTGCCACACAGGGCAATATGTTTTCAAGGACTTATTAAGAAAGACCTTCAGAACACATTATCTCCACTAAACATAAGCAGCCATTGTGCATCCAACACATCCTCACTTTTCCTCCTATCACTTGTAATGGTTCAGGTTAATCTACAATCCGTGCCCGTGGCCTTGCTGCCTTCTCACTATCGATCTCCTGTGAGCCAATAGGGAGGGAGAGGGGGCTGATGGGTATTGGTTTTGGACACCAAAGCTGGCCAGGGGTCAACAAGATGCAGCCATTATAGATTCCTCTTCTTTTAATCATGTGGAAGCTTCTGAAAGGGCTACAACTAAAATTGGAGTATCTACTATTTAACTTAAGGAGTTGTTTAGTTTTATTTAATTTTATTTAATAAAATGTCAACTTTATTTGACACACTTCAAAATGAATGGAAATTTCTGGGAAACCTGACATTTGCTACTGGATTCAAATCCCTGCGACACACAGGAAGAAACTTCATAGGCTGACTCTGCATTGCCTCAGGTCTCCTTGGAGCAACTGTGTGAACAGCCTGTCTCAAATTATTAATAGATATTTTTGGATGAAAAATGTTGGAAAAGGGCAGCCCAAACTTTTTTTCTTGCAACAGTACCAAACACTGTGTAAGCTATTGTTGTCCAAAACCTCAAGAGGTCTCTGTGGGTATTAAAATAAGTTGCTCCATATTTTAGAAACCTCTGACAGTGCTGGGACTAAATACAACTGCTGAGTAAACTGAATCTACAAAATATTAAGAACATTAACACCCCCCCCCCCCCCTTTTTTTTTATAACCCACATCTCACTTGTAACAAAGCTTACAACTCCCTCTGTTACTCATCTGCTTCTCTTTTATCTCCATCTCTTCCTCCGTGTAGAGATACTTGGAGAATCAATAAAGAATAATGGATTTTACCTAGACTCACCTCAGCAGTGTACTTTATAGAAAGAGTCTGCAGTATTTCTGCCCTCACTCTGCTCCCCAGCATGGCTGCTCTTCGGGTGGCAGTGTTGCTTTATCAGCCTGTTTCGCCCAGGATAAAATATTGAACTATTCTAGAAACTGCCATGAAATTCTATAAGTAGTGATTGTCACTATGATCACTCCTAATGTGTTGGCTGATTATCTGACTTCTTTAAAATGAAATTGTAAAAGATAAAGGGTGATATCCACAGAAATACCAACAACAACAAACAATACAGAGATGAATATGTGTCTTGATCAAGGCAAGGTCAATATACAGATGTAGACATAGGTATCCCTTGTCGTCCCCTAATTAGGGATTTCTTTTATCTTTCTTTTTTATCAAGTTCTTTTTATTATTATTATTATTATTTGCCATAACAAAATACAATACAAAACTATATAAACCAATACAAACAATTTGAACACATTTCTCAAACCTCTCCCACCCTATCCCTAAAATACCAGATCAAGGATATGAAGATAGTCAGACATTATTAACATATTTACTCAATCATATATAAAAATAAATGGTCATTTTGTCACATACATTCAGTACACTAATAACATTATAGTTATTAGCTAACATAGAATTTCCTAACATACAGTATCCTCTAAGTGCGCTGATTTTTTTCTAGATGAATATGACACATAACCTTTCTAATCCAATGGCCAAATGAGGGCAGAGAATCCTTCCATCTAGAAAGAATGAGCCTTCTGGCCAACAGAGAAGAGAAAATAATCACGTTCACATCATTTTGCTGAGAGATATCTAATGGGACCACCCCCAAACAGTGGAATCAGTGGAGATGGATGTACAGTTTGTCCACATTTTTTGGAGAAATTCTCAAAAATGCAATTCCAAAATCTATGTAGCTTTGGACATAACCAAAACATGTACAATAGTGTGGCTGGGGCCCTCAGCATTGCTCATATGTAGGATCCAGGTCTGACTGGAATTTTGATAACTTGCCCTTAGACCAATGAAGACAATGTAGCTACAACTTTTTTTGGGGTTTGTTTATCAATGATATTTGATTGTGAAGTTCCTTTGTATCTTTAGCCTTTAGATCTTAGTTTCACTTCCTATTTATTTACAATATTTATTAGTATTCTGGTTAAGGTTATTTTGTATAGTTGCTTTTTATTTTTCTGTGTCCCGTTTATGTGTGTTAGGGTCTTGTCTCTGTGTATAATCACTTCCTGTTTTATTCTAGTTGTCTCTTGACTTCTGTGTCTTAGTTCTAGTTTTACTTCTTCTCTTTATCTTTGATTACTTTCACCTGTTTCTTGTTCCCCAGCTGTTTCCACTCCCCTCGATAACCCTCAGTGTGTTCCCATGCGTATATATACCCCTGTCTTTTAGTTAAGCCTTGTTGTGTTGTACTGTTTTTGTGCCGGTCTGTTTCCCCTGTGTGTTTCTCTGTGCTGACAGGATTGTGTTACTCTGTATCTTGAACTTTGTTTTGCTTCTGTTTTTGATTTTAGTTTAGACTTTTAGCAGCCAAATAAATGGCTTGCTTTTTGTTTTTAAACTCTGCCTTTGCATCTTGTATTTGGGTCCTCGCTTTAAACACTCCACTCCATGACGCATTCCGCCTGTTGTTTTCTGATTTTGTGTAGCAGATACATTTTGATGATGTTTCCAAGGCATGCCAAGACCTCTGAATTTTTCATGTGGGGTGGCAAGTGGCTGGTGGTAAGAGTGCAGTTCGGGTCTAACAAGGCTAGCAAAGTACGGGGATGTCCTTGTCTGTCCATGCATCGTTTAGTCATCCAAAGCTGCTTGATGCTTTAGCAATTCTTCTTTGTACATCACTAGTGTAGTTCTACTGTATTGCTAAACCACTCTCCTATTTTTCCATCAATTTCATGGTGCTAACAGCTTTGTTATAGAGGCCTGCTATGAGATTGCCAAATTTTTTTTGCAGTGCCATAGTTGTCCAGGTCTTTGGAAAGCACTCTTGTAGTGAGCGATGGCCTGAGTTATCCTTTTGCCTTCTCTTTCACATGTTTCTCTGCCAAAGTGAGAATTTGTTCAGTTTTACTTCTGCTTCTTTTGGGAATCCTGCCTGCTTCTGGCTCAGGATTCTTTGTATATGCAGTTGTAATCACTTGCGTTGCGTATGGCGTCTAGTAGAATTTTACCTGTGTGGCTTATTAAACTTATTGCTCTGTAGTTCTCACACATAAGGTTTTTTCCTTTTTTTTTTTTTTTTTACAGATTATAGTTGATTGAGTCCACAGATTTGGCCATTATTCAGAGTTCCACACTTTTGAGCAGACTGGCTCTCCTCTATGCTTGAGTGGTTCTACTCGAATTCCATTTGAACCAGGTGACCAACCAATGTTCAGTCTTTTCACTGCTTGCTGGACTTCACTAAGCATGACTGTTTATTCTTCATCTTGATTGCTGTTAGTTTGGAGTCCTTGCAGGACTGTTGGGTTTGAAGTTAAGAATTCTACAGACCTTCCAGAGGGTAGCAATGGCTTGGTCATATGTTAGGAGTTTGTTCTGCCTGTCACATATTGCTTTGATCTTTAGAGCGACTTGCTGTCATTTATATGTGCTAGTCCCTCTGCCTGCATTTAGTGTTGATTCTGGCTTGATCAAGGCAAGGTTAATAAATCCTAGAACTTTAAAAGTAATAAGTGTGGAAAAAAAAACATTTTAGTAAATGGAAATAAAAAAATAAAATGAAACTAGACTCAGAAAAAAGTGTAGCGCTAACTGAAATCATTTACTTAACTAAACATACTTAACTAAAATGAAATAAAAACACATGGAAATGTCTTTAGCTGTAGTCAAAAACATACCTTACATGTCTATAATGCTGATATTTCATGATACTCTCTCTTGCCATTTTGTCAAAGCCAGTAATGTATTACAAATTACTCGTTACTTTTCTTCAAAGTAATGCAGTATGTTACCTAATTATTAAATGACCTGAAATGCATTGTCACATAATTACCAGTTAACAATATAAACCTTAGGGTACAGTCCTACACACCAACACAAATCTAATTCTAATGAGGACACAGATAGGACATTTCTTTTAGTTTTTACGTACAAACATAAAGCCAACAACACAAAGCAAAGATGAAAAACAGCCCAAAGAGACTTCAAAGCGATCGCCTCTGTGATTGAACAGATAGAAACGAAGGCTGCAAGCCTGACTGCTCATCACAGCTTTTGTTACCTGTTGAAATTCAGGCTCTGGCTACTGGGCTGGGGTCAGCATACACTCAGGTTTATCATCACTCTGGGTTCTTGCAATAAAGGTAATATCCATATCTCCGCTCCTGAAAAGTTGTAGACCGCTCCACCATTTTTCTTCTCCAGCACACGAACTGAAATCAGCTGATTTGTAGCACAAGTGCGCAGGAAGAAAAAAGCATGTTTGTTTGATTTTTTTTCTTTCTTTCTATCCGCTCAGCGTGCAGATAACTGAAGAACCTTTGTAACGCAAGTAACAACATAATTGTAACTGAAATGTAATTACTGAATTTCGTACAGTAACGTGTTACATTACTGCGTTACTTAAAAATGTAATGTGATTACAATAACACATTACTTTGTAAGACGTTACACCCAACACTGCACACGACATGTCCTTTGTGTCCTGTGCCTGACGCACCAAGGTTAGGCAATAGTGAGACAGGTCTGTTGCTCCAAGCTCATCTCACATGGATGCTTTCAAAAGACCCCTTGGCATCACATTTAAATGCACCGGGTAAGAGTGCATTTTCGTCCGTGAAGGGTTAATGCCGCAAACCCAAAACACAATCTTTTCTAAACCTAAGCAAGTAGTTTTTAGTGCTAAACCTTACCAGCAAGCAAAAATGAATATAAAAGGTGAGTGATAACAGAACTAAACAATACACAAAATATAATTAATATTTCTGAGTGACATATCTTGACGATTATGCCAGTAAATTTGCTGCAAACATTATTTTGTTTCTCAAGATGAATTGTAACACCTTTGATGATCCCTTTGGTTTTTATCCAGCATTGTCAGTTTTCACTTATCCACTGAAATACCTTTGTACCTTGAAATTTTAATACAGGACGACAGATGATCCAAACTGTTCATGTAACACTATCAGTTGTGGGGGTTTTTTTCAGACTCAGAATTAAATGTCTCATCTATTTCACGGACTGCCATGCTATGGAAAAGTTGTCGAGATATGTAGGGGCTATTTTTCAAGTTGAGGCTTTTCATTTCTCACTTTTACTCTGAATCAGTTTTCATTTGAGCCTTACATAAATTACTGCATAAATTACTTACACCTTTCTGCAAATCTCCACCTTACCATGGTGAAGGGGTTTGTGTGTCCCAGGGATCCCAGGGGCTATGTTGTTGAGGGGGCTTTTGCCCCCTGGTAGGGTCTCCCAAGGCAAATATGTTCTGGGTGAGGGGCCAGATAAAAAGCAATGAGAGAAAGCCTTATGAAAGAAAGACCAAGGGAACAGTTTACCATGCCCGGGATAGGGTTTCTGGGCTGCGGAGGGTGCTCAAGGGAGAGCACCTGGTGTCCGGGCCTTAGCCCATGGGGCCTGGCCAGGCACAAGCCGAAGAGGAGACATGGGCCTGCCCTTCTGTAGACCCACTACCCCCAGGAGGCGCCGCAGGGGTAGGGTGGAGTTGCCCTCGGTGAGAGGCGGCAGGCTGGGGTGGGTATCCTTGTACCAGAATGAATTGAAATACCTTTCGGCGATCTCCTCAATTTCATACCATTGCATGTGATTATTATATTTTATATACTAGTAACATGCCCATACTGCAGTATTGTTTATCCTGTTCATTCTGTTGGCCGTGAAATGAAAATTATATGATGCTTTTATAAGGTGATCTAGGTGCATAAATGGGAAAAACTGGAAATTTTAGCCCATTACTAGTTGGCTCCTAGGCCACATGATGACATTATAATATATCATGTATAACCCCAATTCCAAAAAAGTTGGGATGCTGTGTAAACTGTAAATAAAAACAGAATGCAATGATATGACAATTTCATAAACCAATATTTTATTCACAATAGAACATAGGAAACATATCAAATGTTTAAACTAAATAAAATACGAATTTATGAAAAAAATAAGGTCATTTTGAGTTTTATGGCAGCAACACGTCTCAAAAAAGTTGGAACAGGGCTATGTTTCCCACTGTGTAGCATCCCCTCTTCTTTTAACAACAGTCTGTAAACATCTGGGAACAGGAGGCCAGTTGCTGGACCTCTGGGAGAGGACTGTTGTCCCATTCTTGTCTGATAAAGGACCCTAACTGCTCAACAGTCCTCGCTCTTCTTTGTCATGTAATGACAGCACTTTAACCTTCATTTGTGGATGGCACAGTGAATAGTGTTCCTGGGCCTATGCAGTGATTTTCAAGATAGGGGATGCTTGCATAAGTGCTGTAGGTGCATAAAGGCGAAAAAAAAAAGTAATTTCAGTCTCTTGGTAGGTGGTTGCCAGGCAACCTGATGGCATCTTAATATATCATGCATAACTGAAGTTTTGTGGATATAAATTGGATGTTTTTGTCATGAAAAAACAATGATGATGCGATGACACAATGCTTTTATGAGGTGTTACAGATGTGTAAATGCTAAAAAAACAGGTCATTTTAACCCTCTGCGTGGTAGTTGCTAGGTAACCTGATGACATAATATCTGATATAGATAAGAACCTTCAGGGGCCTAAGATGTATCTGTGTGCTCAACTCAGATAGATCATGGATCATGGAGGAGCAGTTGACAGACAGACACACAGACAGACTTCAATTATTATAGTAAGAGATTATTATGTTTTGGAAAGGCACTTAATTGGAGCACAGTGACCTGACTGTTTTCTGTTTGCCACCATTGGTTATGCCCTTCCAAGTCCCAGGTACAGTCAAGCTGCATGATAGTAGTGCAGAATCTCACTATGTTCCTTACCTGGTAGGATGAGATCTTTATAACCATGCATGTGTGCTCATCTCTTCCCCTTAATATAAAGTATTTCCATAATACATCTTTCTATTTTTTTCTGCTATATTATATTGTGTCTCCTGTCATCCACATTTGATGTTGTTGCTACTTTGATTTTAATCAGATGAATAACATTCCCATCAGCTTCAGCTGTACTATGTTTAGTGCTAATTAGCAAATGTTAGCACACTGACTTGCCTCAGGTTGTATACATGGTAAACACTATATCCGCTTATCATTAGCATAAGATTGTTTTTGTGAGAATATTAACATGCTGACATTAGAAGTCTACTCCATGCCCTGCTGTGCCTAAGTACTGCTTCACAGCAGCTTGCATTGCTTTTGAATCTTGGTTTTGTTTATGCTAAGGATGACCTTTAGAACCCAAAGTTTTCCTGTAATAATATTCATGTTGGAATTAAGACCCTTTCAATGTTGTATCCTGGCAGGTGCACTGTGTGTGTGTGAATACTAAACAATCCCTTTAAAGTGTTGTTCTTACCAGATGCTCATAGTGTCAGTGACTTGCTGACTTGCTCATCTCTACTGGCACCACCGCAAAGCGTCACTAATGAAGTGCATCATTGCAAGTAATTAATCTCTACCTGACGTTAATTGCTTTATCGTGTTGGTTGCTCTTATCGCATCTTTTAATGTCGTTAATGCTCTGAAGTCCTTGAAAAATGTTTCATTCTTTTCTTCACTCCATTAGGATTTAACTTTTAACTCTTTTTATCAGGTATTTACGATGTGAAATTGCTTCTGTGGTATAATTTACGAGCACACCAAGCCAATGAAAGCTCCATTTTGATAATTCATTCCTTTTTTTAATGTGTTTTTTTCCCCTGAAACATTTCATGCTAAGTCATCTCGAGGCGTAAAATCGCACATATTCTGACTTAAGTTGAGTGCACGCAACAAGCCATTTATCAATATTAATGAGAAGCCCTGCCCTAAAAAGAGCTGAAGAATAGAGCAGCTTTCCTTCATTGTGGAGTCTGGAGATCAGGGAAGAGTAAGAAATCATTCTAAATGCTGCAGTGATGGGAGGGGGGAAAAAATCACTTGAAGGAGAAACTTTTCAAATATGTATGTAGGTGCTGAGTGACATGGCTATTCAAAACAACGAAAAGAGTCCTTGCTTGACACTCTGTCTTTTTTTTTTTTTATTATTTTTTTAAGTTTCTCTGAATTTTGCTGTGGGTTCACAACAGTCTGTCTGTGTCTGCTAGACTCTGCATCAAATGCTGCTGAATAATGAGAGAGAATACAGCTGGTCTACTTTCAACTTAGCAACAAACCCAAGATACATCAGCACTCTGGGGAGTAAGCCTATATTGATATAACACAGCTTTGAAATTAAAAGTACTGGAGGAGGATCCGATGAGGGGGTAAAACTTTAACAATGACGACCAACTTTTAAACTTTTCTCTTTTATTAATGTGAAATTTGAAATGGGACTTGCAATCACTGATCCTTTGATGCCTGTACAGGTTTAAAAATGTGATGTTAAAAGATGCTTTTTATCCATGTTTTGTCAATTTTTTTTAAAGGCACATAGCATTTTCTCATCTGCGGGTGGAGGGTAACTTGATTATTCATGTCACACTTTACGCCTTGTCCTTGTCACTTCAGATCAAGGATGTGCAACCCTCTCAGGCCTCAGATCGCTCTGTGAGATAATTGGTGTTAAAGGTGGATTGCACCTCTTCCAGCACAGAGTCCGTAATAAGTATAGGGCTGCACCATGCAGATGTCAGCCAAGCTCCAAAGTCACTACTGGCACTATTTCCATTTTTACAATCCGGCCACAAAACTCATTTTTGGCTCCATCCAGCCATGTGTCGTTGGTCAGGCGCGAAAGCCATTTTTCACTTCATGCAGGTTGTAAAGCAGCCATATGGAAGGAAGGGCCTGGCTGCACCCACACTGGCTCACCACTATGGTAATAATAATTCACTGTCTCAAGGTCATATGATATTTATATTTCTCTCTAAGCTGTTTTACTAAAGTTTAATCAAATGTTTAACAATGTCATGTCAAGAAATAAAAAAAAAAATACATACTGGTCTAGTTCACTTTTTCCTCTGATCTCATAAAACAGCACCAATCACAGCATATCATTAATGTCACTCCTGTTCTAGGCAACTGTGGCACACTTTGCTTCAATGGACAATGGCACTAATTAACAGTAATTTACTGAAGCTGAATGTGGAAACCCCATATATATAAAAAAGTTTATTCAAAAACAAACAACTGAGATTTTGACAAAAGTTTTATCCTACAAAAACACCACTAATTAGGCCTATTAAACACAAAAAAGTTTACAGTAAACTAGAGAAGTTGGTCTACACATTTTCAGTCAATGCAAATGCAATGATTGACTGCAACTCCTGAATACCAGCTGAGGACACCCTCAGTGAGATGCACTTTAGCATGTGCTAGGAGGGATCATCTCCCCAAGTCTAAAAACTGTATTTCCCTTCATTGCTCTGGCTGTATGCTAACTGCCTTGTTGACTTGTTTTTTTCTGTTCCATTTTTGGTAAAGTGATAGACCAAGGGAGAGAATGAAAAGCACCCTACTTTGCCTGATCCAATTTTGGAAAAAAAAAAAAAATCATATTGGTATCTCCACACAGCAGGGGAAGAATATATTTTTCCCCCACAAACCTTAGGATTTGTTTGCATAAAAACAAAAAATGGTGAACATGAATATTTCATCAAATCATTACTGTGCTGCTAAGTGAGGAGCATGTGGAAGAAGCTATTACATCCTCCACCGTGCCATTCTTTTGCAACCCAGCAGGGGAACATACCCCCCCAAAATACTAAGCCACCATCTAAGACACAAAGACTGCTGTGCGACAAAAAGATCACCATGAGCGATACTAATCACATCACACATTCATATGGCGAGCAGGGAATTGCATCTAGTTCAAATGCTGACATCAAAACATCCAACAACTCCCAGCTTTTATTGTGAAATAATACCTGATTTCTTAAAATGCATGAGGAATGCAGCATGCAGAATGAAACATGGCATGCATGGCAGAGCTGTAGACAGGACAGGTCTCAATTACTACAGGCTTAGCTCTGCTGGACAGTCCCACAAACTGGTTTTAAATTGAAAATATATGTTTAATTTCTGGGTAGCATAGTTGTGCAGTGGTTACCATTGTCGCTTCCTAACAAGAAGGCTCTGGGTTCAAACCTTTTGGTTTGCTGGGGCCTTTATGTGTGGAGTTTGCATGTTCCCCCTGTGCCTGCTTGGGTTTTCTCTGGGTGCTCTGCTGTCCTCCTACAGTCCAAAGACATGCATGTCATTTTAAAATGGATGTGAGATGTGGACTCGAGTGTGAGTGGTTGTCTGTCTCTCTATATTAATTCAATTCAATTCAATTCAATTTTATTTATATAGCACCAATTCACAACAACAGTCACCTCAAGGTGCTTTATACTATAAGGTAAGACACTACAGTATTCTGGAGAAAACACTTTGTGACAGTGGAAAAGAAAAACTCTCTTTTAACAGGAAGAAACCTCTGGCAGAACCAGGCTCAGGGAGTGGCATCCATCTGCCCCGACCCATTGGGGGTGAGGAGAAAGAGAAGAGAAGAACGAGAAGAGAAAAGAAAGGGAGGGAGAGATAGGAAGAGAGTAGAAAACACCGACTAAAGGATAGAGAAGACAAAAATGTAATGGCATGCTGCAATGGTATATAAACACGTGGGGAGTGAATGGAGAAGAAGTGCTTGGTGCATCACATGGAGAGCCGCAGCAAGCTATAGCCTATAGCAGCATAGCTAAGGTGTAGTTCAGGGTCACCTGATCCAACCCCAACTATAAGGTTTATCAAAAACGAAAGTTTTGAGTCTAATCTTAAAACTAGAGAGGGTGTCTGTCTGTATTAGCCTTGTGATGGACTGGTGACCTGTCCAGAGTGCACCCTGCCTTTTGCCCAGTTTCTGCAAACATAGGTCCCAGCCTCCATGTCACCCTAGTTTAATAAGTTGTTAAGAAAATGGAAGTTCTATTTTAGGCTTAAAGTGTTGCAGCTATATTCAGTTAAGTTTTATTCAGATGGTGCCAAATCACAACATTTTAAAGCACTTTGTATTTTAGATTCTACAGTATTATAGATAGAAAACCAGTGTACCATCAATTCTCTACGAGCAAGCACTTTATGACATTTGTTTTTCTTTCATAAAAACAAACAAACAACAAAAAGAATCAGACTAAGAGAAGTTTGCCATCTGCTGTAATCACTTGGTGTCAGAGGAAACAGAAGAGAAAAAGGAGACAACAAACAAAAAATGGGACAAAGCACAAACAAGGGGACAGAAGACGGAAGTTAATAATATGCAATAGTGATGGGGAGAGAAAGAGGTGGTTCCATA
>VUQS01077230.1:4089-22676 GCA_015108495.1 Heterochromis multidens
AAAAAGAAACAAACTATTCTGGCCCTGTTCACAGAGATCAGCAAAAAGAATGGTGTTTACCATTATCAGCTGTTAATGTGACATCAAGAGTTGAAAGTTGTCTTTATAAACATTTCTTTGTTCTGTAGAACAAAGGGAAGAATAAAGTAGAAAAGACTGAAAATAATATCAGCATTGGCTGTCAGTCACATTGTTATTTTAAACATTGGAATCAGCATGTTCCAGAAAACTACTTACTACAGTTGTTCATCACCTAAGTAGTAATGTGAGTGGAAGACTAATGTTGTACACAAAATTCAAGTTTAACCCTCTGGGGTCAAGGGTGTAATTGGCCATTTTTGACTATTTTTGATTTTACCTTTATATTTCAGTATAATAGTTCAGTGTGTCTGGAGGTTATTTATCATAAGTCTGGTTTTACTCGGCCTGTCAACACAATTTAAAAACTGGTATATAATTTAAAGTTCACACTTTCAACACAAGTTGAAGTGGAGACTCAGCGAGGGTGCGTCTTGCTGCTACGTCATCTTAAATTGGTTGTGTAATTTGGACGCACTGGTGCGTCTGTCTGCTCCAGAGGGTTAACAACAAATGTTTTCAAACCACCATCTTATTGAAAGATCAGTTGCAAGGAAAAAACACAAAATATGAAATCATCTTTTTTTATTGAGTTTGTTTTCATCACAATTCAAGTGATATCTGTTCATTAGGTTTCATATTAGAAGGACAAACCTGTGGATGTGTGTAGATGATGTTTAATTGAGGGAATGTTTTAATATACATTATTGAGTCCATTCATAAAATGCAATATTAACGTGCTTTTCTGTTCAAATTCTGAATTACACAATCTGAAGCTTAATTTGTTGCAAGTAAGCAAATAAATGTATATGTAAAAGTATTTCTGCTAATATGTAGAATAGCAATGTCCCACCGATTGACCTCACATAACAGCAACAGTAATGTTTACAGCAACAAAATCATCACGTGAACTTAGTAATATCTCACTGAACAATGTCAGCATTTCATATTAATATTCATGGAATGAAAACACTGAGGAATTTTGCAGATCATAACGTTCCTTGCAGTTTACAATTTACAGGAAGAGCCACAGTTCTGCCGCAGTATTTGGCATCCTACATGTATAGTTAGACGCCACAGGATGTACTATGTAATGTTTATATAAAATAAAAACAGGAGACAATTAATCAGACTGGTGTAAAATTAAGGAAACCATCAGAATGCAGCCTATATTATTTGTGTATTCAAGAGCCATTATGAAACTGTCCCACGATGTGGGATTAGTTAGCAGAGCACCAGCATTTTTATATACAGGCAAAAACCCTGACTACCAAAGCTGTATTACTTTCTACAGGGGGCAGTCTGAATAAACACACTTATAGAATAATTGAGAGGCACATATAAGATTAGAACATGGGACATTTTCAACACTTATAAATCTGTTAACCAATTATATTGAAGCAGCTGGTCTGACTGCAAAAAACACAAAGAAAAAAATGACGGGGGGGGGGTGTTGACAGGAATATCAGGAACCTTAACGAGCCGGTACGGTCAGGGTTTTTGCCTGTATATAAAAATGCTGGTGCTCTGCTAACTAATCCCACATTGTGGGACAGTTTCATAATGGCTCTTGAATACACAAATAATATAGGCTGCATTCTGATGGTTTCCTTAATTTTACACCAGTCTGATTAATTTTCTCCTGTTTAAATAACTACTAAATTAGTCAACAGACTAATATACCTTGAAACCTTATAAACCACTACTTGAATAAATATGCGGGCATGTGTAAAGGTTAAATCACATTTCAGACTTGTTTCCTTGCGAGTGTGTATAGGTACTCAGGCCACCTAACCTGATTTGTCGAGTGCCAGGTGCATTTCGGTGTGCGCAGAATAAAGTTAAAAAATGTCTGTTGAAAGACGAGCAGAACAGTCATAAAACTGATTCCTCTGATAGCATGCGCTTGGCATCTGGGTTTATCTCATCAATATTTCAGTGTTTGAGACAAAGAAGAGAGGGCTTCCAGCTGTTGGAAGACAAATGATTCCTTACACTGTTAATTCTGGTGCATTGTGTGCTCACCATTTTGGTCTAAGTCAGACAACTTTATTACCCTTTCAGTTTATTTGTGTCATGTTGCTGTGGCAGAGCCTGCAACATCCAGTTTATCATAACCATACATAACACTAGTGACAGAAGAACAAACGGTTCAAATTCAGTGACACAGAAACAAGGAGGTGGTGTATGAAGCTATTAGAAATTTGTGTGTAATGGGTCCCTAGCCATGTTCCTCGGCATCCCATCAATCAGGGTTGAGGGTGCCTGGGAGCTCCAGCAGGCCTTCTGGGACCTTGTATAGCTCAGGGTGAAATGACACATCTTGACATCTTACATTCAGCAAGATTAAACCCACACCAGCAGAGGAGGTGCAGGACCACTCGTGCTGTTTTATGCCCCTTTCCTTCTGCTCCCCTCTATTTGTTCCTTTAACATGTCTTCAGAAAGCTCATTTTTATTGTCTTTGAAGGCCTATCAAGAAAATAGAAGTTTTTTCTTTACACAACTGTGCCTGACTCAGTTTTTTCTTCCGCAGAGAGGATCAGATGAGCTGAGTATGTACAACAGTCCCAACTCGGGCATGAGCAGTATCAGTGGTGAGTTCGTTCCAACCACCCTTGAATAGGGAGCGGATTGATGGAATTTGCATACAGCCAGTCGATGGGTAGTAGCAGGCAGCATAAAAGAAACCCCAAGGATTAATAGGTGTTTGCAAAGTGAAACAGGCTGCACGAGTTAAGCTGTTTTCTCAAGGGAGCTATTTGGTGTCTGACTAACATCACGCTCCTCAGTAGGAGGGCACCCACGCACCACAGCCTGTGGCTGGAACAGACATAGAAGATATTGCATTTTAATCCCTCCTCTTCTTTTAAATGTTATCAGTATCAGAACTGCTCACGCCATCACACATACCAGTGCATACATGAACGTTTGGGGTGGTTATCTCTTTAATAAAAAAACCCAGGCTCCCATTGCTACATATCCTCTGAAGAAAGCTAGCCCCCTTCAGGGACCCGTAAGGTGGGTTTATGTTATGTAGTTGTCTATCTTAAATAAACACTGTTTCAGAGATTGGTGACAGATGAAAATGTGGTACTATCCAGTTCAGATATGGTGGCTTTATTTAGGAAAGAATGTTTGTAAGAGCTCTAAACATTCAACTTGAGGTGTCAGGTTCCGTAGTAGTAAGCTAAATTATTAGTCACAGTGGGCCAGACTGGCAAAGCTACTGTGTACGTTTTCAGCAAAGTATAACTCATTAATCTATTTTTTATCATTTACTTTCAAAAGGGAAGGGAAACTTGAGAATCTATTTTACCACTTCAAAATCTAGTTGTGAAGCACTTTTTTATGCTGTATGAGAAATAGATTTTTCTCAGTTGAGAGGAAAATGCTTCATTACAAGTCAGACAGTGGCATTAGGGTTTTTAGATGGTACATAAATGTTACATGGTCATAAGCTGCCACAATTAATCGTATCTGTGTGAGAAGTCAGGATCAGATGTTGTACAATAAAGTGTTTCAGGAATCAAAAGGTTTCACAAAGATAGATTAGACTAGCCTCTAGGGTTAGATCGGTGTTAGGTTGGGATTACACTTTCTGTGTCTGTGAGTCTGCTTGGGTCCGTGTGATGTCACTTTTGTCATCAGACAGTGAGTGCAAGGGTCTGTGTGGATGTCCACATGCCTGTCTGTTTTTTGTGACTGCATGGGCTTGTCCATGGAGAATTTACTACAATGCACCAACTACGCATGCGTCCCAGGCGGAAGACTTCAAGGGAACTTTGAAGAAATATAACAGAAATGAGTGCTCAGCCATGGGGTCTCCAGCTGTCTGTGTCTGCAACAGATTGTAATCGAGGCCTTAATTTTGCTCATAGATTTGTCTAATGCAAGTTGGGCTGTTTCACAAAAATAAAGGACAGACCAAAAAAAATCATAATAAATTAAACACCTTACTTCCAGACTGCCAGTAAGGTGGGATTTTATCCTGTTGCAGATGTGGGCACAAACAGCTGTAGAAATCACAAATGAGAAGTCATTCCTGTTAAAGGTCTTTGAAGTCTGCCTGAATGGCACATGTGTAGTTGTTGCATTGTAGTGTTGTCTCCGCGATTTAATCCACGTGGTCACAAAAAATCGACATACACGGTCATCTGCACAGAGCCTTGTGTTGACTGTGGTGATCTTTACATCACTCAGACCCATGTGGATCCTAGCATACCTGCTGATGCTGAAACTGTTCTGTTATTATTGTTTTTTTAAGTAAGGAATTTCAACTTGAGTATTATATTCATCAAGATCCAATGTGGATTAAAGATGAAGTCTCATTGTTTTGCTTTGGTCTTTTCTAATTCTGGACATTTGTTGACATTGACAGAAATTCGTCAGTCTTACCTTTGAGACTACAATGTGTCATTGTAGTGTGCCCTTCAGCTAATCAGTGTTTCCACTGAAATTTTAGATGGGGCTCCCAATGGCAGTGATAGTAAGAAGCTAAGGGTGGAGGAGGCCCCACCATCTCGTGTGATCCACATTAGGAAGCTGCCAAACGAGGCCTCAGAGGCTGAAGTTATTGCCCTTGGCCTCCCGTTTGGCAAAGTAACCAATATTCTCACACTGAAGGGAAAGAACCAGGTGAGTGGATCAAGCAGAGTGCTGTTTTGCATTTGTATAGTTTCATACAAAACAATCGTTAGGCTCAATTTGAAAGCACAGATAAATTCACACGGGACAAGCCATTCCTAGACAACAACGTGTTTACCCAGACACGTCTGTCTTGAACTGACAATTAACGGTTCAAGATAGACAGTCGTACTGCAGCACACTTTGGCCATATTGTTTGGACACTTGTTATCAAGTAGAGAATCTGAAACATGCCCACAACTCCATAAAAAAATCTGGCAAACAATTTATTGTCTGTCTTCTGAGGAGGGCTGGAGGAAATACATGACATTTGTCCCTTAGATTCCCATCAAGTGGAGGGGCATTGTTCTTCTCACAGTATCAGTACATCAGCTGCCTCATCTCAAAGTTGAGACAACTTCATTTTTGTTTCTCTCATAATGTTTGTTGCCACTTCAGTGATAAATTAAAAGTTCACTCTAGTATGGTGTAGGCATAGATTTGTTTAGATTGTTTTTTTGTTTTTTTTTAACTTCCAGGCATTCTTGGAGATGGGGACAGAGGAGGCAGCTGTCACTATGGTTAACTACTATTCCAAAGTAACTCCTCTTATCCGCAACGTCCAAGTGTTTATTCAGTACTCCAATCACAAAGAACTCAAAACTGATGCTACAAATCAGGTTAGTTGAGACTAATAGACTGATATGTTAGTTGCACGTTTTCCTTTTAACCAAACATGACATCTTCGTTTCCAAAAAAAAAATTCTAAAACATGCTTTCTACTTATGTTCCTCATCACTATTTGATTGAAAATACATGCTGTTATTTGGCTACATTCAATACTTTGAAACTTTTAATACTTTTAAGTATCTGGTATCATAAAAACCAACAACCATAGAAGGTACCTGTTTAATATTTGCCAATTGTTGTCCTGGTGCATCTGCAGTGAGAGCTGGGTCATGTTGTTGTCCGGTGTGCTCTGTTGTTGAAAATGGCAATTGACTGCTTGTGTTTGGCTGTAGCGGACCCAGGCAGTGCTGCAGGCAGTGTCAGCAGTCCAGTCACCAGGCTCAGATGTACAGGAGGTCCTCGCTGCAGCTTCCAGTCCTGTGCTGCGGATCATTATTGATAACATGTTCTACCCCGTAACTCTGGATGTACTGCAACAGGTAGGCAGCAGTTTCTGCGAGTTAACACATTACAGAATATTTACAGCTCGTAGCTGAAGGAGAAACCTTCATTTTCTTTGTCTTGGCAGATTTTCTCCAAGTTTGGCACAGTCATGAAGATAATCACGTTCACCAAGAACAATCAGTTCCAGGCACTTCTGCAGTTCAGTGATCCTGTCAGTGCACAGCAGGCTAAACTGGTGAGGTGATGTTTACTTGCATGTCTAATAGGGTTTTCATGATACTAGAATTTCAAACTTGATATGATACCCAGGAAAATACTCAATACCATTTTCGATACCACGGGGAAGATTTTGACCACATCCTGCAACAACCTGAAAAAGTTAACTTGTTAATTTTCCCAATTATAAGTTAGATTTAACAAAATAATTATTTAAGATTAAATTTAGAGGTTTTATTCATTTATAAATTATTTAGATAATTTCATTACAGGACGTGAAGGTAAAATATATTTTAGAACCTACTAGTAAAGAGTACAACAGTCTGCAGCTCTTCACCTCCTCAGCTCTGCTCTTCAGGCCTGAAACCTGTCTGATTCTGCTGCTCTGCTCTGGATTTCACTCTTTATTTGCTCAGATTAGTTCTCCACACTCTGGACTCTGCTCAGTTAATCTACGGTTCCCCCGCTGCTCTGCACAACCAGCAACCTGCTTGGGTCTCCATGTGTCCGTAATTCGCTCTGTCACGGCTCAATATTCCATTCGCGACCCGTTCAGCCTGCAATAATTATTCATCTTTTATCTAACTACAGTCTGCTAGCTGCTATGTTAATGATAACAGATGGCTAATGTGGCTATTGGGTAATTGCTAATAGTTAAACAGCTAATGTTAACTGGCTGGTCAGGTTAACATTCATGATAACTGTTGAAACGGGAGCTTTACTGACCACTGAAATTCTGCCTAAAGTGTTGTTCAGTGTTGTGAACATTAACTACTTGAGCTGTTAGTGAGGGAAGGTGCTATGTGCCTCTTTGCAGTGCTGTGGGAAGTTGTGTGTCAGCTGGAGGAGGCCAAGACGGCACAGTTGGTATTGATACTGTTGCAAATGAGTATCTTAATCCGATATTAAGTTTTAGTATAATTAATATCTTCTTTTTTACATTTTTCTTTTTGATAACCATATGTCTAATCATATGTTTATAAATAATCACAAATTGTGTAGTTAACTGTTTTTTTTTGCAGTTCTTGATAATGGATGTCATTTTCCTCCTACCAGGCATTGGATGGCCAGAACATCTACAATTCCTGTTGCACACTGCGTATTGACTTCTCCAAGCTGGTCAACCTGAATGTAAAGTACAACAATGATAAGAGTCGCGACTACACCCGACCCGAGTTGCCAGCTGGTGATGGCCAGCCCAGTCTTGACCCCGCGGTGGCTGTTGCCTTCAGCAAAGACTCCAGCTCTCTCCTCGGTAAGATCCCAGGTAGATCCCACTTTTATCTTTCCTTTTTGGAACTTGTTGTTTGTTCTTACTCTAGCTTATTGCTATAGCTAAAAGGGTTCTAAATTAGAAGGCCATGTGATTGGAATTCACATGTGCATTTTTAATGAACGTTTTGATGAAGCTTAGATAATTTAAAAAAAAAAAAAAAAAAGAACAGTAAATAGTTAGATTAACTGAGTTTCAGACCCACATGTAATAATTATTTATAATACAATTGTCTTTCAGTGACTCATTTGCCAGATAATATTAATATATGTTTGCATTGCATCTGGACAGTATTCATAGTGCTTCACTTGTTCCACATTTTGTTACAGCCTTATTCCCAAATGGATTAGATTCATGTTTCACCTCAAAATTCCCCATAATGACAAAGTGAAAAAAGTGTGCTTGAAATTCTTGCAAATGTATTAAAATTAAAAACAAAAATATAACATGTACATAAGTATTCACAGCCTTTCCTGTGGCTCTCCCGTGAGCTCAGGCAAATGGACTGGTTCTTATATAGCGCTTTTCTACTCTACTTGAGCACTCAAGCTTTAGTGCTTTATACAACAGTCCTGTGTCAGACCTCTGACACAGGATTGTATCGAGGCACAGATCTGGAGAAGGGTACAGAAAAATTTCTGCAGCATTGAAGGTCCCGGTGACCACCGTGGCCTCCATCATCCGTAAATGGAAGAAGTTTGGAGCCATCAGGACTCTTAGATTACTTATATTGCAGGACTGAGCGATTGGGATAGAAAGGACTTAGTCAGGGAATTGACCAACAACCCGATAGTCACTCTGACAGAGCTCCAGCGTTGCTCTGTGGTGAGAGGAGAACCTTCCAGAAGGACAACCATTTCTTCAGCAGTCAGGCTCATCAGGCCAAGGAGGCTAGTCAGGGTCAAGGAAAAGGTGAATGCAGCAATGTACAGAGACATCCTTGATGATAGCCTGCTCTAGAGAATTTAATCAATTTTGGAATAAGGCGGTAACATGACAAAAAGTGGCACACGTGAAGCGTGAATGCTTTCTAGATGCACTGTATGTATTACATAGTCATGGTAAAAAAGTACAACCTCTTTCAAGTCTAGGATTTTACATATCAGGACATAATAAACATAATCTGTTCCTTAGCAGGTCTTAAATGAGGTAAATACAACCTCAGATGAACAACAGTACATGACACATTACACCGTGTCACTATTTATTTAACAAAAACTAAGCCATAATGCAGAAGCAGCCCTGTGAAAAAACTAAGCATACCCTTACTGCTTCCATAGGAATTAAGAGGGTAAGTAGAAGCCAGGTGCTGTAATCAAATGTGCTTGATCATCAGATCACTTCTATAAAAGTAGACATTTTTTTCAGTTTGCTGGTTTGGATCATCCAGGTTTGTGTTAATACAGTGCCAAGAAGGAAAGACATTAGCAAGGCTCTTAAAGGGGCAATTGTTCCTGCCCATTAGTCTGGGAAAGGATATCCGGCCATTTCCAAACAAATTGAAGTCCATCATTCTGCAGTGAGCAATATTATTCACAAGTGGAAAACATTCAACATAGGAATAAGTGGACATCTCAGCAAATTCACTGAGGTCAGACCATGCAATACTCAGAGAAACTGCAAAAAGCTACATCTCAGACTCAATGGGCCTTGGGTTAACAAATGTTAACATTCATGACAGTATAATTAGAAAAAGACTGAACAAGAATGACTTGTTTAGAAGGGTTGCCAGGGAAAGCCTTTTCTTTAAAAAGAATGTGGCAGTACAGCTTAGTTTTGCAAAGTTGCATCTGAACAAACCACAAGACTTATAGAATAATGTCATTTGGGCAGACAAGACCAAAGTGGGGATGTTCAGTCATAATGCGCAGTGCTGCGTTTGGTGACCAGACACAGCATATCAGCACAAAGTGCACCTCATACCAACTGCCAGCACAGTGGTGGAGGGCTGATGATTTGTTTGTAGCCCAAGGACCTGGGCACCTTGCAGTCATTGGGTCAACCATTAACTTTTCTGTATTACAAAGAATTCTAGAGTCAAATGGAAGGCTGTCTGTTCGACAGCTTAAGCTTCGCCAAAATTAGTTATTCAACAGGACATTGATCCCAACAAGTGCAGTGGTTGCATTTACCTAATTTTAAGACCTGCTTAGGACTAGATTTTTTTTTTTTTAAGTATGTCCTGATTCATAAAACCTAAACATATGCCCACAATAGCAGTAACGTGACAACCACAGACCATAGAAAGTAAATTACATTTGGTGACTAAAGGCAAAATAACCCCTGGCAACACAAAGTCGATGGAACCGGAGATAAACTTTTGTCAACTTCAAAGTGAGCGATTGAAGTGACTACCAATGTAGTGCATCAGATAACTGTAAAATCTTTCAAAAGTGGGTACAAGCACCAAAATTTGTTTGTCCCTCTAATTTGAAAAAGCCCATTAGCCACTTTTTAAATTCCCAAGATGGCTGCCACTTTCAACACAGGAAACTGCTATTCTACTACAGAATTCTAGCCATTGGATAAATTTTAGAGTTTTTAATTTTGATTCCTATATTTTTGAGTATGGGGAAGTCAAATAGATAACTTAAAAACTTCTCCAGAGCTTCTTTGTTTGATTTTTAACAAAACTTGTTACAATTTAAGCCCCAAAAACTGTATAATTGCAAGAAAATATTTATTAAGAAAATGCAGGAATACGTAAGGTACTTTAAAGGTGTTTCCATAAATTATAAACTTAAGTTGATGAGTATGGTCCTTTGTCGACATTACTTTTGCTACATAGAGAAACAGAATCAGATACTTCCAATTGGTCAGATTTAGTGAATCTCATGTGTTCAAATTACAATTCCAAGGGACAATTGGAAGAACATTTCTTCAAATGTGTCTAGTCCTGGATATTGCAGCTGCACAGTCCTGTGCAGGTAAGACCAAAAATTCAGGTTTGCATCCACACTTCATCAGCTGTTGACAGCTCTCTGCAGTAGGTGAAAGCTTGGTTCTGCACCAGTCACATTCCTTGATCCATCACCACTACATGAGACTCTGTAGTGGTGATGACGCACCACTGACTGACTCAGTTACCTTATTTAGCCTTAACCCAGTTAATGAGTTTTTTGTGAGTGTGACTGGAGTACCTGTGAGTTGGTGCACCTTTCTTAAACCTTAGAGACTGCAGTAGATGGGCAATTGCAAGGTTTGCCTTTGACGTATCAGATCTCTGTCACGATTTGATGTCAGCCCCTGTATGAAAGGCTCCATCAAATATTAACTTGTGGTTGAGCAGTCTTAAGTGCTTAAGTTGAAGGATACTAGCCATCCCCTTTTTTTTTTCTTTTTTTTTTTAAAGGTTTTTAAAGACCGTTTCACCTCTTGCCAGAAAGGCTTCTTAAGTTCTAAATTCTCATGAGAAGTTCCAGGTATTTAACCGCTAGTGGGATTGTCATCTAGGCGGTGGTCCTGAGAGTTGTTAACCTACCCTGCCATCATTTGAGTCATTAAGGTCACGTGGGTCAAGTTGTGAATGTGGGTTGAATCACCTTGGAAGGGATCTCAAAATGGAATGTAGTCTTGAGGTATTTCAACCCCCACTGACACCTTGACCCATATAACCTTAATGACTCACCTGATGGCTCATGTGACCCTGTGCATCTGCTCTTCTGTTTCTTTTTGCTTGCTCAACAAAAGCTGTTGTTGTCTTCTGTTGTTTAATTAAAGATAACAACTCTGGTGGTATTGGGCCTTGTTCCTTCTCAGCATTTCCTCTATTCCACCTAGTCTTGCATCCAGAGCAATGTGTAGGTGATAAAGGATGGACATTATTAGCAATCATGTTGCAGCCAACACTTTCATCTGGATAAGGTGGTACCCTACCACCACCATCAAAAAACAACAAAAACAAAAAAAACACGCTCCGATAGTCAATACTAAAAAATACTATGGGATTAGATACTCATTTTCAACAGTATTAGTGCCACCTTCACCTCCTCCAGTTAACACACATTAATGCTGCTGACAGGCCGACACAGCCCTTCACTCACTAGCAACTGAACATATGAACAGTAGTTGACGTTCACAAAACTAAACACTTAATAAGAAACAGAGAGGTCAGTAAAGCTCCTGTTGTAACACAGAAGTATTAAACAGTTATAAATATTAACCTGGCTGGCACACACATTGAACTATTATCAATTAACCAGTGGTACATTAGCTGTCTCTTTAGTTTATTCTCATTATAACCCTGCTGGGGTAAAGGACAAAATATACACAACTAAGGCAGGCGGTAAACACATTCACACACACACACACACCCAAAAAGAAATAAATGGATATATAAACATAATAATAACAACAATGCTCATCCCCAAGTTTTCCCAAGCCACAGAGTGTGCATAAATGACTGGCAAATTCATGGCCATGAAATCTTCCCGTAACTACTGGAATTTCGTACATGTAACCCTTGCTAGATAACCAAATGGAATCATTTAGACTACATAGGTAATTTCCCAGTTGGAGTTCTTGCTTAGTCTATAATTTTTATAGAGGCTGTTGTTAAAAATGTCAGATTTCCTATTTTGCCTCAAGATATCAGATATCCTCATCTCAACTGCAGCTTTTATTCACCACACCAGTACATTCCCATTAATAAGAAAATCCTGTATAATGAAATTCTTAGCCATAGCCGCTAGCTTAAGGATAATGATAATATTAATCTGGGAACAAATGTTATCAGTCCTGTCTATCTGTAACGTTAACAGACAGTGTTCATGTAATAGAATAACACAATTGTTTGTGCCTTAAAAGTGTTAAGGCCCAGATTGAAACAGAGATAAGTCTACCAGCAACAAGGTAGAAATGATGTCAGCTTACCTTAACAACTCTATTTGATCAGTTTTTTTTTAAACACTTTCTAAAAGAATCTTAAAATATTTGTCACATTTATAATTTACGGTAATGTTACTGTATTTTTTTGCACTACATCTATGTTAAAAGTAGTGGTCACTGATGTTATTGTTTATATTGTTCTAATATTTATTTAAAAGATAAATTGCCTCTCATCAAGTATTTTCCTGGATATCGGTATCAAGTTTGAAATTCTAGTATCGTGACAATCCTAGATTGGAGACCTTTTTGGCATAAACATTTGTTCCAGTCGGTTTGCCATTTGGAGGTCTTGAATTGTCATTTTGCCATACAGGTGTATCAAGGTTGTACAGGACACAACTAGGTTCAGACATTTACCATGACCTGCACCACTGCAGGTAAATATATGAAGTTCATGCATAGCCCTTTTGCTTGGCTCTCATGTGCTGGCGCACACTGTAATTTCAGGCACATCTATGTTAAAGTATTACTTAATTTGTGTAGCGCTATATAAATAAGTTTTCCCATCTACTCAATATAACATCTTTCTTGTGTAATGGGTCTAATGTAGAACATCAGTCTCTGTGTTCTGCTCTCACTTAGTTTAGCTTGTGAGCCAACCAGTGTCCCAGGCATTGTCCACTGCTGTGGACAAACAGCTTCTAAAAATCACAGGTAAGAGTTGGTTAAGAAGTGAGGATTAGTGCCAGAGTCCATCCAGGGATTGTTGGTTGAAACAAAAAGTAGTATTTCTACTACTTCTCCACATCCCTATTATGAGATTATTGTAAGAGGGTAACACATTCACCTTACACATGAGAGATCCCCAGTTCAGGATGGGGAGGAGAGACAAAACCCAGCCTCGGGGTGGCAAGCTGCATTACTCCTGGTGTCAGCCCCAAGCCCAGGAAAATTGAAGGAAGTGCATCCAGTGTATCAAAAAGTGGAAAGCATCTTTGTATATGGTACAAAGAAGCTTCTGATTAATTTCAGACATCTAAAGTCAAGTTTTACGTGGTCAAAACTAAAATCATTCGAAAAGGCAAAGTCTTGTTGACTTTGTCTCAAAATGTAACATTTTCTTACCAGAGTTTACCAGAATCTTGAAAATGGCTGTCATTTTCTAAAGAGTAATCATAAATGAGTAAATGTGCCAATTTTGGTACTTGTATCCACTGTAATGTTATTGTTAGGTTATCTACTGCAATAATGAGAGAGCAGGATACCATTGATTGACCTGGTTTTAAATACCTTGGGGGGTTACCTAAGCAATCAGAACCTGGATTGACCGCAAGTGAGCAGCCATCAGCTTCAGAGCGATGCGTGATGAGCAAGTTGCTTCCTGTATGGATGCAGCTTTAGAAATGACAGAGAGTGTACTTTGTTTTCACCATGACTGTATTATCATCATCATCATCATCATTGTCATTTCAACTGCTGTAACAAAAGGATTTCCCAAATGTTGGATGAATAAAGTTTGGTGCAGTTGCTCTTCTCCACTCCATGATTGTCTTGTCTGCTTCCTGTTAGGAGCCCTGAACCCTCTGAGTGCAGCAGCAGCTGCTGCTGCTGCTGCAGGGAGGGTGGCCCTTGCTGGACAGGCAGGCTCCAGTGGGGTCCTGCTGGTCAGCAACCTCAACGAGGAGGTTAGTAACACATATACAAACACCAGTCAAATGGAACATCTAAGGCTTAAACTCCACCATTCCCACACACCACCTCCATTCATCTGTTCTTTTTTTTTCTGTTGCTGGTTGTGGATCAGTTGTTCTTTGTGGAACCATTTCCAGATTTATTTTCTTGTGCCTTTCATTAAAGAAACATGTATGAGAAGTCCATATTGGGAATTTAAAAAAAAAACCCACATTTGACATGACAACTTGAATCTGTTAAATCTTCATAATTTGGTTTACTAAGCTATTGTGTGATCTGTGACAGTTCAGTTTTTAATTAACTTTCCGGTCTCAGTACTCCAGGAAAATAAGTGTTGTATTATAGACTTATTTTCCCAAATGTTAATTTGATTGTATAATACTTTGTTTATTTGCATTTAAGTAGCTCCTTACCTGTATCTGTTGCCTTCTAATCTGTGTAGATATCATTTTCACTCTAATCACTGAACTGTCCAGGGCACAACTGATGTTCCACGTCTGAGCTCCTGTTAGATGTGAAGCTTGAGGTCTTGTTTTATACAATAGTTTTTGTACGAACTTTTCTTTACTGTATTTTTGTGGTGTTCTTAACAGCAAGACCTTGTGCAAGTTTTTTTTTTCCCTTTCCCCTTTTTGGGCCACTAAGAGACCAGGGGAATTTGCTGTTTCTTTCATAGGCACCAGAACTCTCTCTTTCCTCCTCTGATGATCAGCCCCTCCCTTCTCTTGTCAAACTGCATCTAACTCTGCTAACTGTCTCTCTTCTCTTTTTCTCTCTAAGCTCTCCTCACCTCTCCTCAGCTCATATGAAAGCTCATATGAAATCATTCTGTGGTCTCCTGTGTCTGAGCCCTGGGAACAACCACCTGCTTCTCTCAAATGCTTGCTTGCTTTTTCCTTCTTTTCTTCTGCATTTTGTTTGTTTTAAATTGAAACTTAATTGGCATCTGATTTGTCTCACCTTATGTCTCTCTCTTTCTCTTTCCTCATCTCTGATTGTGAATGGTTGTGTTCTGCCTTCTGACAGTATCTAAACCACTCAAACTTAAACCCCTGATGTTAAGATACTGTGCTTAAGCTTTCTTTTAGCCTTTTGGACTTGTGTGAATGCCATGTTATACTCAAGTGGCTTTCACATCAACTCTTGCATGCCAGATTGTGCTGCTAAAACTTTTTGTGCTGCATGGTCTCTTAACTAATCTCCCTCTCAGCTTCTCAATCTCTTGTTATACCATTGCTGAAAGATTCTAGGCATTCAGATTATCTTAGCTGCTGCATGTTATTTTTCTCCCATCGTTATGACTTTATATTGCTGATTTATTATGATTTTGACATGAATGTACCTTTACCCCATGCTTGTCTAGGGTGAAAACCAGTTCTTTTTTTCTTTTTTTTGCTCTATTTTGACAAAAGAAAACATTGATCCAAGCCATTATCTCTGACCAAACTACCTGCATTATTCCTGTGTACTGACGTATATTTTATTTTTTGTCCCTCCCCCATTCCTCACTTTTTTTAATTTCCTCACCCAAATTTGCATTTGCCTCCCTGATCTCTCTCTCGCTCTCTCCCTCTCTCTCTGTCTCTCTCTCTCTCTCCCTCTCTGTCTGTCTCTTTTTTTTTTTTTCTCTCTCCCTCCATTGACCCTGCCTCCACCTTCACTCTTGTGCTGGTGGGGATTTCTAACCACAAATCACCCCTTCTTCTTCCCATATTAACCAACCCTTCTCCCCCTCCATGATCCCTCATCCACCGCTTGCTCCCCTCCTCCATGACCCACCACCTCCATCACTCTCCGGGGAAAAACAAAAACCACCATTCCTCCTACCTACCTCCGTTCTGGATCGATCTGTCCATCTCTACCTCCGCTCCGCTCCGACTCTTCTACCTCTCTACCTGTCTCACGCTGCTTGTTGCTCTTCTCTCCCTCTAAAGATGGTTACGCCCCAAAGTCTGTTTACCCTCTTCGGTATGTTATCGT
This sequence comes from Heterochromis multidens, assembly GCA_015108495.1. Classification (NCBI taxonomy): domain Eukaryota; kingdom Metazoa; phylum Chordata; class Actinopteri; order Cichliformes; family Cichlidae; genus Heterochromis; species Heterochromis multidens. The sequence continues at coordinate 19,916 of VUQS01077230.1, forward strand.
TAGCTCTCTCTCTTCTCTTTCCTCTCCCTTTCTTTCTTGTACCTACTCTTTTTATTCTGCTTCTTCTGACATTTATTGTTGTTGTTATTATTTATTATTATTATTAATAATAATATTATCATTGTTATCATTATTTTTATTATTATTACAACAAAATTTTGTATATTTGTTTGCTGATTGTAGATTTGTAATTGGTAGTTTTTAATATATATAGGCCCCCTGTTTATTGGTTTGGGTTAATGTTCATTACGCTGCCCTAAAATCCACTACGTAGTAATATGTTAATGCATGGTTAAGCCATTAGTTTTTGCATGCTGTTTTTATTTATAGCCATCTCACACAGCTTGATAACTTATCTGTTTAGAGGGTGCTTCTTCTCCCTTTACCTGTTCTTTGACACATTTTCACACACCTCACACTCTACAGTCTACTATAAACCTTTCTCTGCTGTACCTTGTTTTTAAATATCCTTGTCTCCTGTGAAATCTTGAGATTTTTCTAACTGTCTGCTTTCTCTCTTCCCCACCTCTTCTCCTCTTGCCTGCCTGTGGGTCTATCACAGGAGTGTATGGTGATGTCCAGAGGGTGAAAATTCTTTACAATAAGAAGGACAGTGCTCTGATACAGATGTCAGATTCCAATCAGGCCCAGCTAGGTGAGTAGATATCATCACATCCAATATGATATAGATGTCTGTCTGGTCTGTAACACAGGTGGCCTGATGCGGTGTATTGTAGATATTTTGGTCCTTTTATTGATTAGTTTTTCTCAAAGAATTGAAAGGTATTTGTGGCTTTAGCAAGAGAGGGTGTGTGAAAGGAGGGCCACCTATGCTTTCTTAGATTAAAAATATATATACTTCGTGAGCATAATCAGCAGTGTTGGGATTGTTACTCAAAAAAAGTAATGTATTACACATTACTCATTACTTTTTTTAAAAGTAGTGCAGTACGTTACTTTATTACTTGCTGGAGAAAGTAATTTGTTACACTACTCATTAAATTACTTTCTTGATACTCCATAAAATGACCTGAAACACAGTGTCACATAATTACCAGTTAACCATAGGCTATAGTCCCACACACCAACACAAGTCTCTATCCTCATGAGGATACGCACACAATCTTTTAGTTTTTACATATGAACATAAAGCCAACAGCACAATGTAAAGGTGAAAACCAGCCCAGAGACACTTTAAAGGGATCGCCACAGTGACTCTACCGTAGAAACATGTACAGGTAGAAATAGAGGCTACAATACTGCAAGCCTGACTGCTCATCAGTTTGTTACTTGTTGAAGTTCAGGGTCAAGCTGCAGGGCTGGGGTCGGCATACACTCAGCTTCAATTTCTGTCTGTCCAGATATTTGCAAAGAGCCAAATTTGTGTTAGCAGTATAATGTGTTTTTTTTCTGTCCTGGCAGTCTGCACTTTACGTTCTTGTCCATTTGTGCAATAAAAATAAAAGTAATGTCAATATCTCCACTCCTCAAAATTTATAGACTGCTCCACCATTTTCCTCCTTCCGCACACGATCTTAAATCAGCTGATTGTAGCACAAGTGCGCAAGAAGTGTGTGTGTGTAAATACAGCACCAGTCAAAAGTTTGGACACACCTTCCCATTAAATGTGTTTTCTTTATTTTCATGACTATTTACATTGTAGGTTCTCACTGAAGGCATCAAAACTATGAATGAACACATATGTGTCACAGTGCTGGCTGTGTGGTTGCAGGGTGAGGACCCAAATGCAGGACTCGGGAGACAGGCTTTAAACTTAAAGGGCAGCTTTATTTGCTGACACGAAACTAAACTAAAACACAAACTCAAATTCCTGACGGGACAGGGCAAAAACACCAGGAACTAGGAATACAAGGAACACTAGGAAACATGGAGATAGAAACACACGGCCAGGAGGAGGGATGACGACGATGTAACAAAGAACAAAGGAAAACTCAGGGCTTAAATACACACAAGGAAATCAGGGAGATTGAGAACACTGGGGAACACAGGTGAACTACATAAGAGTATAACGGGACAGAGGAAGCAAACTTGAACATAATACACACGAGACGCAGGACTGTCAAAGTAAAACAGGAAGTGGCTCGACACTGAGACAGAGACTAACACACGAGGACTTGACACTGGGGAAGGTAAACAAACACTAACACACTGAGAGACAGAGAGAGCGAGAGGACACGAGGGAGAGAGAGAGAGAGAGAGAGGGAGACACTGGGAGACAGAGAGAGAGCACTAGGGGAACTAATAAAACCAGGGACTAAGAACTAAACACAGGAAAGAACACAAGAGGATAAATGCAAAACATAAACCTTACATAACCTAGAAACCTTATAACAGGTAAACAAAACTGGAGAGTCCACAAAACTCAAAACACTGGGCAACTATGCCCAGGACCATGACAATATGGAATTATGTAGTAAACAAAAAAGGGTGAAATAACCCAAAACATGTTTTATATCTTAGATTCTTCAAAATAGCCACCCTTTGCTTTGATCACTGCTTTGCACACTCTTGGCCTTCTCTCAATGAGCTTCATGAGGTAGTCACCTGAAATGGTTGTCACTGCACAGGTGTGCCTTGTCAGGGTTCATTTGTGGAATTTTTTGCCTTCTTAATGGGGTTGGGACCATCAGTTGTGTTGTGCAGAAGTCAGGTTGGTACACAGCTGACAGCCCTATTTGACAACTGTTAGAATTCATATTATGGCAAGAACCAATCAGCTAAGTAAAGAGAAACGACAGTC
>VUQS01077241.1:1229-8729 GCA_015108495.1 Heterochromis multidens
GGGTGAAAAAATTTTTTAAAAAAAAAAAAAAAAAAAAAAAAAAAAAAACACGGAATCACAAAAAATGATCTGAGGTGCTTTGACAATATCAGAAACATTTGCTATTTCCAACCATCTGTGCAGGTGTAGACTGCTGTGTGTGCACATGTGAGATTGATCACTGAGTCAACATGACGAGGCTAAAGGAATGTTTGGGTGCACAAACTTTTGCTGCTGTTTCCACATGTTACATATTAGACGCCTGCTGAGTTTAACAGCTTGTCTGGAGTCATGCTGCGTTTGCAGGATGTGTGCTGTAGTTGTTGCATGGCGTGTGCAATCTTACATAATTGTGTACATTCACGTCAAAGATAAACTGACGCAAAAAGCTTTGCATGCACAAAAAGTCAATGTATAGATTTCTCCAAAACTGTACATTCTTACCAACATTTCATTTTACTTTTTGTTTGTGCACTAATTAAATATATGTTTGTGTAAATGAGACCTTTTACTTTAAGAGCTCAGAGAAAAAGAGTCCAACTGCAGATCTCATCTGTATCTCCACAACCAAGTGGTGGGAGGACTGCAGGGTCCCCATACATGACGTACATCAGTGCTACAATGCAAATAGGCTGCAATTTTTTTTTTAGCAAAATATTTATATCTGCTGTAGGTAAAATAAAATCCAAGAAACTCACACAAAGTGAAATAAGTATTACCAGGCAGACATAACTCCATGCTTAGGTCTGTAACAGACATGATCATTGAAATTTTAGGAAGGTTTATGGAAAAAATAGAGCATGTACAATTTATTACTAAAAATAATGACCTAATGTGCTGTTTGACTTTACCATTAGGGGTAGCAGGTCAAAATGTTTCCACTTGGTCCTGGGCCATTTCCAATTATTCTAGCTACCCCAAAATAATTTAATGCAAGGTACAAATGCAAATAGGTGCTATAAATTTATGTAAAGGTCTTTACTAATTTTACCATATGATGACAGCATTTAGCTTGTATTTCTAAGTCATTTGGCATTCTATGTATTTCATACCCAACACGCAACCATACACAGTGTATTTGTCCACATGGTGCCTGTTCTCTTCCCTCTGATTCACAGACCTGAACTCTCCATCTATGAATTCTACAGTCAGATTATTTTCCAGAAACACTGAATATTCTATTTCGTTCTCTACATAAAACACTGAGCTAAAGGCTCCCCGTGCATTATTTCCATTTGTGTGAAAAAGGTTTCTGATCCCACAGAGACCCAACAGTCTGTGCAGCCTTCAGCTCACTGTGTTGGTCCTAAGTGTCTCTCACTACTCGCCCCACAGGAAACTCTGGGCAAGGCTTTCAACACACAAACTGTACACTGTGTATTTAGAGCCAAATGGCAGAGAGCTGAGATAAACAAGTGTCTGTTAAATAGATGCAAACATCTAACAAACTAAAGACAGCCAAGGATTTGAAGAACTACACCCGAGCTAAAAAACCACGCTGGATGCTGAGCTCAGTATCTGTGTAATTACCCCAGCTGAATCACACCTATAGTGGAATCTCACTCCTTTTCTCCACTTTATATGAAACATGATGAACAGTGAACAGATATAGAACAATAGCCATGTCCAAGTGTATTCTATTTCGGCTTATCCTTAGAGGATATAAATACTAGAGATTATTGGCCAGCATTTTTGGACTGCTTCCAGAGTGGCTGTTATTTTTAGATTACTCTGTAGATACCCTGTTTGACCACTTACATGTGCACGTGTGCAGTTTCATATCAGACCTCATGCTTACACAGAAGCAAACATTGACATCTGTCAAATGGACCCAACCTTCATGTCTGTTGAGTCCAAAGTCCAAGACAGCCAGGTGAGGAGCATAAGGAGTTCAGCATGAATTAGTCTTCCAGAATCAGGCAGAGTTCTGCTGTAATATTCGGAGACATCTGAGGGAGGGAATTCGCCACAACCAGCCTGAGCTGTGGCATGTGCTATCGTGCCATTCTGTGCTGCAAAGTGCTTTGAAAACAGAGTTTGTGGGCCACAGCAACACAAATTTAAATCAGGTATGGTTATCATAAGTCAAAACTTTTTGATCACACCTCATACAGTCATGTGAAAAAGAAAGTCTTCACAAGACTCTATGCAGTCCTGTGAAAAATTAAGTTTTACTTCCACAGGAATTAAGAGGGTAAGTAGCAGCCAGGTGCTGCTAATCAATCACACATGATTAATTGATCATCAGTAAATTTGACCAACTCTATAAAAGCAGAGGTTTTGGCAGTTTGCAGGTCTGGAGCATTCAGGTGTGTGTTACCACAATCCCAAGGTGGAAAGATATCAGCAATAATAATAATAAAACCTAAGAGCTCCATCTCAGACTCTACAGGCCTCAGTTAGCAGGTTGAATGTTAAAGTTCATGACAGTACAGTTAGAAAAAGACTGAACAATTATGGTTTGTTTGGAAGGGTTGTCAGGAGAAAGCCTCTTCTCTCTAAAAGAACATGGCAGCACAGCTTAAGTTTGCAGAGTTACATCTGAGCAAACCACAAGACTTCTGGAACAATGTCCTTTGGACAGACGAGACCAAAGTGGAGATGTTTGGCTGTAATACACAGCAGCACGTTTGGTGAAAACAAACAGCACAAACACCTCATACCAACTGTCAGCACGGTGGTGGAGGGATGAGGACTTGCAGTCACTGAGTGGACCATGAACTTCTCTGCATACCAAAGTATTCAAGAGTCAAATGTGAGGCCATCTGTCCCACAGCTAAAGCTTAACACAAATTGAGTCATGCAATAGGTCAAGGACAGCAGCAAAGTTACAACAGAACACCTGCAAATGAAAAGAATCAAGGTGCTGCAATGGTCCAGTCAAAATCCAGACCTCAAATTAATGAAAATGCTGTGATGGGACCTTCAGAGAGTTGTGCATGAACAGATACCCACAAACCTCAATGAACTGAAGCAATGCTGTAAAGAAGAGTGGACCAAATTAATCTACAACAATGAGAGAGACTGATAAAAGTCATACAGAAAACAGTTGCTTCAAGTTATTGCTGCTAAAGGTGGCTCTACAAGCCACTAAAACACTGTAAACACAGTTTTCTAAAGTCTTGTATTACACAATTCCACCTCCTGTGCAGCAAGTTATTAAAAAAGACTTCTTTGCACATGTTGCCAGAAATCCAAAGACATCTACACCCTCCTTTTCTGACAGCCTTCTAAATGCATTTAATAACAAGTAGGCTGCACCTTTTCATGCTGTTCCTCCAGTAGAGATCATGGAAACTGATAAAAAGGCGAGCATGCCATGGAAAAATCTTTAAAGTATTGTCAGTCTGCAGAGTACAGATAGTGCAAAACAAAATGATGTGCAGAAAGATATTTTCTCACTGTAAGTAATGATAATAACAATGATAATTATGACAATAATATATAACATAAATTAAAAATACATGAATAATTCATTTGGATAGAAAGAAAGCCCAGTGAGTGCAAGTGTGTGAACACCCCTCTGAGCTGTGAGTGTGTGGGACACACACACACAGTCAGAAGGAGAAGTAGGAGGTAATAAGAATGGAGATTAGACTTTCGATTAAACTGCTTTCTTATTCTGCAGACCTCCAACAGCTTTGACACGCAGCGTCTTAAAAGCAGCCGTGGCCAATTCGCCGTCAGCGTTTACAAACAGAAATGACTTTGAACACTTACTTCTGAAAGTGTGTCTGAGTTTCCAATCGGCAGCCATAGCACTCAAAGGGGAATGTGTCATCACTTGTGCTGGGGAGTTGCAAAAAATTGCATTAGTGTGTGTGTGTGTGTGTGTGTGTGTGTGTGTGTGTGTGTTTGCTCATGCATATGCATATGGAACAAATACATTGGCGACGTGAAATAAACAAAACAACAAGGAAGCTGTCAGCAGATTGCAGACGGGGTCACATGAGAGGGTGGTGATGGTGCATGCTCATGCTGGTACACAAACACGTACTCATATTCACACACAAAGCAGGTCTTGGCTGGAGATGAAGCTGGTAGAAAGACAAACTGCTGTCATGACATCACAGACACATGAGGCTCTGTGAGATTCACAAGTTTGCTTTCAAAACAAATGATGGAAATTTACCACAATCACTGCAGCACATTTTGGCTGATCAAGAAAGGAAAGCGTTTGATTAACTTTCTGTTCTAGGTGCCAGTGTAGAAAAGATGTGGCAAAATTATTTTATGTTTGATTTGCTGCAGAAAATGGATAAAATTCTTTTTCTAAATAGTTCCTGACCTACTATGCTTCCTTATTTCCTGTCATATACTGTTACAATGGTGGATGGTCATATTAAACATGGCCAATGTTTCAAATAATGAGGTCAGTGTATGTACAAGTAATCCATGTCAGCCAAAAGCTCAGGCTTCAGGCAGATTTTTTTCCCAGTTCTTGTCACCGTCTGATTTTCTCAGGATGATCATCCTCCACCCACCTGCTGTTCTAAGCAGTTTGGGAGGGACAGCAAGTCAGAAGAAAGTTGGCTTCAATGGAAGGTCGGGCTTAAAGAGAGAGGGATTAAATGGCTTGTTTCAGACAGAGGATGAACTGAGGGGCACCAAAACTGAGTATGAGGTAAATATGGATTATTTTGAAGTGTGAATCATGAAAAGCTATTCTAGTAAAGTCCAAGAATAAAAATATGGAGATGGAAGTGAGCATAACAGGTCAACCTTAGCCACCCATAACCTTCTCTAAGACTGCATTCAGGCCAGCTTGACAGCTGTGTTAAACAGCTGGCAACTCATTCAGCCAGCCCAACTGAGCAGTGAGCGCACCATCAAAAGCTGAACCTGACTTAACAGAAGGTCGAACACCATACTGTCCAATCAAATACATTCATATTACTCTTGGGATATTGTGGAAAAAAGGAAGTCTAAAATTTAAACACAGACACAAAAAAAAGCACAAAATATGATATCTTAAGTATGCTGCACCGTATGGAGACAGCTGGCATCGAAGCTCAGAACAAACACTTTTTAAAGTAGAATAGAGAGCAAAGCAGCTCGTTTTTAATCGGTCGCTTTTTATCCATCCATCGACTTTTATCGTGTAATCGCGCATCCAATTCAAGCTGGTGTGAGGGCTATCCCAGCAGTCACTGGGCGAGGTGGGGTACATAATAGACAGGTCTAACACAGCGAGAGAAACACACCTTTGGCAAATACATGCATGTCTTTGGACTGTGGGAGGAAGCTGGATTTTGCAGAGAGAACTCTCACAGAAAGGTCCCAGCCGCCCAACAGACTCGAACCTGGGACCTTCTCCCTGTGAAGCTACAGTGCTAATATCTATACCACTGTTCCATCAGGTTGGTTTTTATTCATTCATATTTTATAAGCACACCTGTTCAACAACAAAAATCCTTCTATAAGAACCTGGACCATCTTCAGATGTCCTCTCTTTGAGTCTGAGTAAATGAGCATGAATTGATTATTAATGTTAGCTTTAAAGTTGTAATTGCTTTCATACGGGCTACTAGCAAGTGTGGTGGTAAAACAAATTCTGCATGTAAGTTTTAGAAATAACTGCACAGCATTTTGTCATCGGAAAATAATTTAAAATCGAAAATCATTTTGTGTGCTTGTTTTATTGATTTGCTTAAGCTTCAAGTCATCTTTTCCTGATTTCATAACCCTCCTCCTATTTAATTTAGCTGGGACTTATAGCTTTTTTTATAAGTATTGGCTTAATTATATAAACTACATCACTTAAAGATTGAGTGCCACAGTGATCCTCATTAGACCAATATGGCTCATCTGTCAGGTCCCTTCCCTGTCTGTCTCGAGTTTGTTCTTTTCTGAACAGCATTAACAGTGGATATAGAGAGAAATAAGAGTTGAGTTGAGGAATGTCAGTCTGAGAATTAGCCACCAACACAAAATATCCAGAGGAAATCTTGACAAGGTGTCAAACAGCAGCAGTGCAGTTTGTGTTTGATGTGTTCCAGTGTGCCACAGTCAGCAGGAACAACATATGGCCCCATTAAAAATAACACAAGTCAATTACTAGAACAGGTTAGATCTGCCAACACAGCAGCACAACCACCGACAGTAATACTTTACTTTTATGAGTCAGCCCACGGAACAAAAGTGAACCAGATTATACAATAAATCCTGATGCAAATTAAAGAACACCGGGCTGTTTTTCTTTGAGTGAGAAGAAGCACAAACACTGCTCCCATTCAAATGAACATGCAGTTCTTACTGACAACAAACATGGAAACTGCACATCATCTGCTTGACAAAAAGAAGAAAGTCAAAGATTCTGTATGCTGAAGCACTCTATTGGATCATTAGGATTGTAATGGTTCTGAAGCTGAGACCACAATCACCACACCAATGTCCCGCTCCATGTAGCAGTTCTGTCCTTCCATGTCACGTTACCTGAAGTTTACAAGTCAAGTGGAGCAACTCAGTGCTCGGCTGTAGACACAGGATGATGTGACAGCCTTCCCTTGACAGAATTTTGTCCACCTTAGTCTGCTACTGTGTCTCCGCTCTGTGACAGCCGAGCTTCACATGTGCATATTTTACTTTTCAGGAGGAAATTACAGCGTGTGAATGTGGAAAATGATCCAAATGCACCAGTGACTGAGTTTTCACATATAAAAAAAACATTATTCACAAGACATTTTGACTTTTTAAAGCTGTGAAAGCATAGCTAAAACATTTCACGGATGTTGGCTCTGTCCCAGTGAGTAATGACAGCAAGAAGCTGGCATGCAATTCACCCAGACCCTCAGACCATATGTAGTAATGCATTCACTTCTTCATGTTCTAATTATACCTGTGTTTAAAAGGCCAAAATGCCCTCTGTAAAAAACATTACTTCAGTAGTTGGATTTCTAATTTAATTTATATGAGCTGAATGATTCTGAATAAGAACCTTCAGCAGTTTGAAATCACTCACTGATTGTACAGATTGGTATCAGGTCCTGTCCTACTTCACATAAATCACTGAACTGGGGGCAAAACAACAAGATCAGGACATGCTTAGTGTTTAGATCAAGTAGAAGTATCATTATTATAGGTTATATGACAGAGATCTGTGCACATTGTATATTTATATAGAAGATGTGGTAGCACTTTCTAGTACAGCCTGGGACTAAGGGTGTAATTCCCCTTGAATTAAATGACATTTCAATGTAATTAAATTTACCAACAAAAATTGTTTGTATGTGTATTATTATATTTTTGATTTCTGAATAATCAAAAATCCATCATGCTTACCACAATAATGCATAATTACAATGTAAGATTGGAAGGTTAAGCGACTCCATAATATGGCCCACACCCCTAAAATATTCCATATTTAAGGAATAAGTTGGGGAAACACCGTTTATTTTTACACTGAAATACATGGAAGTTAATCACGACTTAAAATTGCTTACAATAAGTTTTTTTTTGTGTAAAAACTTCAATTGTCACTCCCTAATTTACTGTATCTTCCACTATTTGTAGGTAAATAAA
>VUQS01077246.1:0-17364 GCA_015108495.1 Heterochromis multidens
TACTTTAAATCCGTCACACTAACCTGTTTATCCTGCACTGAACTGCAGAGTATTTTCATGCAACCTTTAAATAACACAAAGTTAGTTTACCTCAGTTTGTTTTACAGGACGTTTCACAACATGAAAAATCATAAATTCACATCATACACAGATCCAATATCTGATTTAAAGAATGAGGACTTACATGTAAGCTTTAAATTTCCACTGAGCAGTCCTTACCTTTAAATATAACCTCTCTTCTTCCTCTCCAGTCCTGTCTTTCTAATCTTTTACCTCTCATTCTTTTCTGTCCCTGGAAATGCAGCAGCTGGACCTTTAACTAGCAGACACACTGTGAGACAAACTTGTGTGTTTGCTGATATTTGTTGAGCTGATAGAAACTTTGCATTTGAAATTACCTGACATTGAAAAACGTTGCTCCCTTTATACTTGCTCCTCTTCTGTAGTGCTAGCTAGATGCTGAAGTACCGTGACCACAACATGGACATCTGCACTCATTCTGGTGTTGTGCCAAAAAACCCCAAAAAGAACACCAGCGCGCATTGACGTGAAATACTGTAATAACTCCCCTCAAATGTCTTAAACCAAAAGTAATGAGCCTGTTTTGAAAATGTAAGGAGTAGAAAGTTCAGATATTTGTGTTAAAATGTAGGGAGTAAAAGTAAAAAGTGGTCAGAAAAATAAATACTCAAGTAAAGTACAGATACCCAAAAATTCTACTTAAGTACATGGAGGCAAATTTGAATTAATGGATGCACCTTCAGACTCAAGATATGAAGGCTCATACATATGTTTTATCATCTGAGAAGGGGTCCCCTTCACCAAAGAAATGAAAACGCAAAGGAAACAGACAACGCAACCGTTGTGATGTTTGTTTTTTTATGTATAATGTCTTTGCTTGTATTGGTAAATAGACTGTAGTCAACAGGATTTATGAAGGGGTCATATATAAAATAAAGAAATTAGATGTTTTGAAGGTATCTTTATGACTCTGTGTTATTGTACTTACATTATAATCAATCCAGTCCTTTATGGCCACTTAAAATATCTTTATAGAACTATTCTGTTATATTTGTTGCAATTTCTTTCTGCCCTCTTGGCCAGATCACTTTTAAAAAAGAAATTTTTTATGTCAATGACACATTTTACCGGGATAAATAAAGGATATATAAAAGTCACTTTCCCAAAAACTGATTGCAGCTCTTATCTTGTGACAGGAATGTTGTTTGTGGCTCAAAATGACTTGATATCATTCATGACAGATATGTTTGATATACGTTTCATAGATTATAGGCCAACAAGTCATTTACAACAGTTTAAATACAGGCAATCATTTTTTGGCAAATACTGGAAATCACTTTTTGGCAGATGATCACACGATAAACGTCATCCTCTTCCTGCTGATTCTTTGTCTTGATAAAAAAAAAAAAAACTTTAATATTTATTATTATCAGTGGTAGTTTGATGACTGTAAAATAATAAATTATTCCATGACATGCACTGGATGAGTTGTTACACTGCCATCACATTCACTTTTCACTATCTGGAAATCATCTGACAGGTCACCTGACAATTCAAGTCCAGCTTTATAGCTTTATAGCTGAAGCCCACTGCCTACTTCTTCCACCTCCTATAAAGAAATATAGGCCCTTTACAGTTTTCTATTAACCTTCACTCTCACCAACATTAAATCTGGTGTTCAATAAAACTATTTCCCACAATAGTTTAAGTGACAACCTAAAGTGACTACTTTTTCTGTCCAAGAATATTGACATAAATTTTCCTGTAAAGTTCAAAACCACTTAAATCTGCTTTCTTTTCTTCAAATAAGGGTTTTAAAAAGCAAGCAAACTTTGCTGTTCTTTTTCAGAACATGTCATGGCCATACACTTCCCAAAAAAAAAAAGAGATCCCCAGGAAAAAAAAAGCAAGTTCTTTAAACAAAACATCCAAAGATTCATCTAAAAAAGATTTGTGTCTTTTCAAAAGATGTAAGATATAAAAAGATATAGTTTCTCTTTTAGAGAAAGATGATGTCGACAGTAAAAACTTTTCTTTTTTTTTTTAAGAAAGGGTAAAATGTGCTTGGTAGGTTTTATATTCCATGTTATATCGTGACAAACGTTACTAACTAACAGTTTTTGCTCACTGTGCAAGACGTAAACATATCGGTTACTAACAGCCAGCCTACTCCACTCAGCTGACTGTACGTCTCCGCTGGCACGCACAGACATAATGCCACGTGACTTGCATAGCGGATCATATGACCGACATCCTACGTCTGCCAATCTGCCGTGAACTTCACTCAAGCAAATCACAAACAAACGAATATGGCGGATTCGGAGGAGCGGCAGAGCTTGTTGGGAGAGGAGAACAAGGGCAGAGGACCCGGCAGACCCATGTCTGCCATCTGCGACCCCAGCCACCTACTGCACCGAGTGGTTGTCCTGGTTTTCATGTGCTTCCTGGGATTCGGTAAGGAGTAAAAGGCAGCCTGTCGGGTTATTTGGGAGATTTTGGACTAACTAAAATTAAATATTATTAATTTGGTGCAAAGATAGCACCCTATTGTCTTTTTGTTGTTTATGTAACGTATAATAAATGCGGTATCATCACGTCTGAGGTCTGCTAATGTGGATGCTCTGTTCCAGGAAGCTACTTCTGTTACGATAATCCAGCTGCACTCCAAACTCAGGTCGTCCAGGTAATTCATGTTAAATACAAACCTTTACACCAAATGCAGTAATTTATATTCATCCCAGGCTGACAAACCAGCACTGATTTGGAAATTTCTTTATTTTCTCTTTAAGATAATTATTTTTTATGCAAACAATAAAATGTACATAATAAACCGACCAGAACAGTCAAATTAGGTTCCTAGTAAATGCTATTATTGCAGGATTTTATTCAAAACCTATAGCCCACCACTTAATGTCTTGCCTACTGTGCTTGACACACACAGTGAAAGCTAAAACTGAAACTAAGCGAGAGTCTAATGTCTAATGTTTTTCCTCCATGACTTTCCCAGGATTTGGATCTGACCACTGCAGACTTCATGCAGCTGTATGCCTGGTACTCCTGGCCTAATGTGGTTCTCTGCTTCTTTGGGGGATTTCTGCTCGACAGGGTCTTTGGAGTCAGGTAACCAGAAGAAAAAGTTGGATAAATGTTTTGCCCAGTTTGTGTTCCTTGTGTATGTTTACCCAAAAGAGAAAGTAAAAGAGTTGTATGGATTTTGTACATGTCATCTTGATCAGTATCTTTCTCCATGGTTTTCTTTACAGGCTAGGAACCATCATCTTTTCTCTTTTTGTCTGTGTTGGACAGGTAGTATATTTTTAAAGCATTCAGAAGAATGCAATTACTTAAACAAACATACATTTTTTTTTTTTTTAAATCTATCTAGGGGAAAAGTGTGGTGATTAGATTGTTTTCATTTTGGTATTTTAACTTTTCCACCTCTGCACAGGTGATCTTTGCCATTGGAGCTTTGACAAATCATTTTTGGTTAATGGAAGCTGGACGGTTTGTATTTGGGTAAAAAAATAACTTTGTCTTCTAGTTAAACCTTTTTATTTTGCTAACATGTATAAACCATTTGAACATCCATCGGTCCTTTCCTTATTTCAAATACTACTAACCAGCATGCAGTTTCATATAAGATAGCAAGATATATAGCAAGATATATAGCAAACCCTACCACATATCAAGTTGCTAAAACAAAGTCAGTGTGCCATTATTCAGTCACATTTGTCCATAAATAGACATTAAAATCTGATTCTGGGGCTCCGATCAGTCTTGTTCTGTCTCGTTGCAAACATGATCCCTTTCTTGTTTTCTTTTCTTGGGTAGTACTGGAGGAGAGTCTTTAGCAGTAGCCCAAAACACATATGCAGTGAACTGGTTCAAAGGCAAAGAGCTCAATCTGGTATTTGGCCTTCAGCTGAGCATGGCTCGACTGGTAAGGAAGCTGCCAATGAAACATGCAGTTACACAGGCTTTGAAATAAAGTTTTGAAATACTTTTTTTTTTTTTTTTTATTGTGGTGTAATGATATAGTGAATGAGGATACCGTACAAAATGTATGGCACTCAATTTACACCTGAAGTTAACTTACCATTCTCTCTGCTCATCTCAAGGGCAGCACAGTGAACATGAACATAATGGGCTGGGTGTATAGCAGAGTTGCAGATGCTGTTGCTGTTGGCTCTCCTGGACACACTGTGCTGGGTGCATCACTCATGATAGGTAAGTGTTTTACAGCTGTGCTTCACTGAAGGTGACTAGTTCAAACAGGCGAGTTTTAAACACAGAGATTCCAGTTACACCTCCTTTATCTCCTTCTGTAGTAGACATACTACACCCTTTCTTTATTACTTATAATCTCAAATAACACAGGTAGCACAAACAGACAGAGAGAAGTGGTACAGAGAACTAAAAGTGCTGCTGGCTGTTTCAGGTGAATCACAAGGGATAAAAGAAGTGCCAGTTCTTGTAATGTTATCCAGTGACTTTTCAGTGACGTACAAATGTTTCCACTTTTGCACAGCTTGCATTTTTGTGTTGTTTCTTATAGTCTTTTCCCATGTGCCACTGTGTTCCCATGTAGTCACAAACCACTGTACAATCAAAATAATAAAAGCTATGAATAATTACAATAAAATATAATACAAAATTCAAATAAAATTGATAGCAATACCAAACCAAGTTAAAACACAGAACAAAATATTAGAGTTAGACAAATATTAACAATAGAATCAGTCATTGTGCTATGGCCAAAACTTAATTTTTCTTTTGTCTGCTCTATTTCAAATATGCTTTTTCTCTCCTTAGCTGCTGTAACTTGTGTGTTTTCCCTAATCTGTGCCTTGATATTGGGATTCCTTGACAAAAGAGCAGAGAGGATCCTCAACAAGGAACAAGAAGGAACAGGTAATGTATTCCAATACTGTCTCCCTCATTTTGTGTTTGCCCTCTTTGATCCATATTAGTCAATAAATACTTGAAGGTTTTCCATGGTCATCATAGATTGCAACAAAGTGTTTATGTTTAGTTGATATTTAAAATTGACTGTCTGGTTTGACTTTACCTTCTCTGATCTGGTGTATTTTTTCCTGCCTTTGTGTTGGTGGCAGCTGTTGCCAGAGGTGTTTTCAGGTGTCCTGTCCATCTGTGGCAGCCTACTGAATGCTTGATGGCATTTCTTTAAATTTGGCACGTCACAAATATCCACTTGGACTTTAGGATGAACTTAGCAGAATTTAGTGGTCAAAGGTAAAGGTCTCTGTGACCTCACAAAACCCATTTTTGACTGTAAGGCAGGATTCAAACGGCTGCTTTAACACTTGATGGTGGATGTTTGTTGACGCAGTCGTCATAGCACCAATAACCAATTATCACAAGGCAAGCTAGCTGGGCTTCAGTTAGTAGTTGGCATTAGCCAAGCAAGCTGCCTGTTAGTAACGTTGTTCATATACCACAAGTTGATTATTCACCGCAGTGATCGACTTACACATTTTGATGCCGAGATGCATAGACAACCACGTTGCTCTCCGCTCTCTTGATGTTTGCATAGCGTGGTTTCATTAGGTAACACATGTGATGGCTCGTCAAAAGTGGAATTTCTCAGAAACTTTTAGTACAAGCAAAGCAAAGCAGCTGATGCAAAATTGAGTTATGCGTTGCATAATGTCACCCCATTAAAGGTGAATGAGAAGTGAGAGTGCTGAAGTCTGAAAGGCATCCGTGTGAATCCTGCCTAACTCGTGCACTGATTTTTTTATTTATTTATTTTTTTAAATCACACACATATAACAAGATAAAATAATGACGGGATGGCATTTTGTATCCAAATGGTCTCGTCTGGACAAGCATGGATGAAAACTGCAACTCAATGGGTTGGCAGTTGTGAAGCTGTGATTGTAGTTTCTAATGGCAGGAATGGTTAAATTCAGCATGTTGTGTAATTTCCCAACAAGAACAAAGGGTTACTTTTGTCAAAGAAGCAACTGTTCTTTTAGAGATGGTCAAAACAAATGGTGGTCTCAGACAGATTTGTTTTTTGTGTTGTATATTTTTAATCCTGCATATTAGGCGAGGTGATCAAGCTCACAGATGTGAAGGATTTCCCCTTAACCCTGTGGCTTGTCTTCATCATTTGTGTGGGCTACTACGTGGCAGTTTTCCCCTTTATTGGACTAGGACAGTAAGTACCTCATACATGTGCACTCTTCCTCTCACACAAAGTTTCCTCTAGTGGTCCTTATGTTGCCTTTATAATACCTTAGTGCTATTGTACTTATACTGGCAGAACACTGTCTACTCTGTGCGCCCCGTGTTTCTCATGAAATACAGCATGTAGATCCATTGGACATCCCAATACATTATCTTTATTTGTAAAGTTTATTTACTATAAATAAAGGGCGGCACGGTGGTTAGCACTGTTGCCTCACAGCAAGAAAGTCCTGGGTTCGATTCCAAGCTGGGACCTTTCTATTTGCAGTTCTTCCCATGTCTGTGTGGGTTCTTGCCGGGTACTCCGGCTTCCTGCCACAGTCCAATTTGTGGGGTTAAGTTAATTGGTGATTCTAAATTGACAGTAGGTGTGAATGGTTGTCTGTCTCTCTGTATTAGCCCTATGACAGGCTGGCAACCTGTCCAGGGTGTACCCCACCTCTCGCCCCATGGCAGGTGAGATAGGCTCCTGCCGCCCCACAACCCTGAATTGGATAAGCGAAAGAAGATAGATGGATGGATAAATTTAAAACATAGGCTTTATTTGTTATATTATGAGATATATTATGATATTTCCTGAAGTCCACAAATCCCATGATGTGCTCATAACCATTCAACTTTGAGTGAAGAAAGAAGTCACATTCTAAGTAAGATACTCTTATGGTTAAAAGGTGTGATAAGAATTAAATAAAGAACCTTCATCAAAGTAGTGATTAAACTACAAAGGGGGTCAAAAATGGAACGAGTTTTGACAAATGGTTTTGCAGTGAAAGAACCCAATTGCAGTGTCACAAAATGAATTTCCTTCTCTGAAAGGTGTTCTCAGATCACGTAGCAACTGACATGGATTTGCCCCAATGGGGCAGCTCTAACTGAGCAAATGGCTGCTATGAAAACTCAATCTCTCCTTTTGTTGTTATATCAGCCAAAAGGCTAAGCAGTGTTTTGTACTGTGAACACATCGTCTTTTCTTTTCATTTGCAGGGTGTTCTTCATTGAAAAATTCAGCTTCTCCCCAGCTGAAGCCAGAGCTGTCAACAGGTAACTCAAATCAGGTGTTGCCTGTTGCACCACTGAGACCAAGCTACCTTAAGACATTAACACTATTTATGGTCAGCAGTTTTTTTTGGGGTGCATTTCTTTGTTCCTTATTTCAACTGATGGCATGTAAGCTATAATACAAATATTTAAATATATCACTTGTACTAGTTTATCAGTATTATGTTGGATAGGGGTAAGGATATTCATTATATATCGTTTTAACATAGATCTTTCGTGCCATTCTCTGTGTTTCTCAGTATTGTGTACATCATATCTGCCCCAGCATCTCCAGTTCTGGGTTTTGTTGTTGATAAGACGGGGAGGAATGTGCTTTGGGTATTGATTGCAGTGGCTGCAACGCTTACCGCTCACATGATGCTGGCCTTCACTTTCTGGAACCCATGGATTGCAATGGTAACTCCCCTGGCAATCTTTCACACTATACTAAAACATTTTGCACGTTCATAAACAGTTGTAGGATGACGGATGACTTGATGCATGCTCAATAAGCCAGATAAGGAAATCCTAGAAAGTTGATTCTCTTCATGTGGATGCAGCATTTTTAATGGGAGAATCATTTCATCTCACATCCAAGTAACTTCTTCAGTCTAAGCTGACTGACAGTTGCATACAGTTTGCTTAATGATCATGAACCTGAGCTTGTGGCTCATTGTTAGGCAGTGGTGCTAATTTCGGTTGTTATGCAAGTCTACTGCGTCTAGATGAATGGGAGTTTCTGGGAGTTGTAAGATGAATTAATGTACTTTTAGCTAATTTATTATACTGATCTGAAACCTGGGTTTGTTACGTTGAAAGGTGTGAAGGATGTGACATTATACATTCATTATTATACTTACACATATCATGCAGTGTACAAGGTACATTTTTATTAAGTCTGATTAAGAATCGATGAGGAAACTCTTGGAAAATGTAACATGATATGACTGATTCTGTGCATTTGTTTGATTTCCAGTCCCTGCTTGGTGTCTCATACTCCTTACTGGCATGTGCACTTTGGCCCATGGTGGCTTTTGTCGTGCCTGAGCATCAACTGGGGACAGCCTATGGCTTGTATGTACTCTTAATTTTATCATTATGACTTAAATCATACGTATTCTGCTTGACTGGGGCCATCCATTAACAGATAAAGACTGCTATTTTGACACTGATGTGTATTTTCTGTCTTTGTACACTAGTATGCAGTCCATTCAGAACCTTGGACTTGCTGTCATTTCCATAGCAGCAGGGGCTATCCTCGACAGTAAAGGATACCTGGTTTTGGAAGTGTTTTTTTGCGCCTGCATTTGTAGTCAGTATATTTTTTTGTCTCTGTGTGTTTATGAGATTGTTTTGGTTTTTTTTGTTTTTTCCCGCCCAAAGTTTTGTTAGACACTTGAGTGGCATTCTTGGTCATTTTCCACATTGGTTTTCCTTCTCCTCTCTTGTAGTTGCACTGATAGCAGTGGTGTTGCTGTACTTTGTGGATTACATTAAAGGTAAGAAAAGACTGGAGTCTTGAACACTCCCGCTGTCTCACCTCTGTCACTCCTTGCTGTTTTCTGTCTCCTTATTGTCTCTGATTTTATTCGCCAGTCTTCTCATCTTTCTTGTCTCATATGACATCTCTTCACTTTACTCTCTTACTCGTCAGCGCACTCTTTTCCTTACCATCAGACTCAGTCACTTAATCTCTCTGTTTCTCTCGCTTCAGGAGGAGACTTGAACCAGTCAGCCGCAGCCAGAGCCAAACTCCATAAAGAAGCCAGTTCAGACGCAGAGTGAGTAGCTTTGACCTTCCACACACACCGTCATGCTTTTTTACCTACTTACCCATTAATTAGACAAGCATCTAAGAAACATACTGAAGACCTCTCTCATACAGTCAAGCGACATAGACACATTGTAGGTAGGCAGACTTAATAAGAATTTAGCAAATGTTGTTATAGTAAATTTAATATGCTGCAATTTGCTATACACACACACACACACACCTACTCACACCTACTAGTTTTAAGTACAAATAATAGTTTATGATGTTTGAGAATGTAGAGAGGTGATAAAATATTCTAAAATATTTGGCCGATTGGGTTTTAATTTGTTCGAAGCAGTTGTTACAAAAAGCAGGTTTATGGACTTGCTAGGAATATAATGCAGTGTAACAATAATCAATATATTTTTATCTAACTATTCCCATATAGAACGAAAGAAACCTGTACAACAGGTATTGGGGAAAAAAATAGGCACACACAAACTTTGTTGATGGTTCTTCACTAAAGAGAAATTTTAAAGGCAAAAATATTTTAGTAGTTTTTGGCTTGAAATGTTTTCCCATTCTAGCTTGATACAGAATTTTAGCTCGTCAGTGGTTAGGTGTTCCGTTTGTCACTGTCTTTTTTTCTTCCATTTAATAAAGTACCAAATGTTTTTAATAGATAACAGGTTTGGACTGCAGACAGGTCAGTTTAGCACAGCAAGCTGTTGTAATACATGCAGTGTGTTTGGTATTATCTTGCTGAAATAAGCAAACCTTCTCTTAAAAATGTGCCTCAGTGGTAGCATATGTTGCTCCAAAACTGCTATATATCAATCAGTATTAGTATGTACCCATGCTGTGGGTAACTTGCACATCTGGGTACCCATGCTTTGTACTATTTTCACTTCACTATTCATAAGTTGCAGATCAGTTTTTATTTACATTTTACACATTGCCTTTTTTTTAGCAATGTGTTATAGTTAATTTGGACTACACCACATGCAGTATGCAGTTAATAATGACAGTAAGACAGGCAAACATGATGTTTTTAAAACAAAACTTCCTTTACTTTAACTTGATGGAGGAAGTTGCTTTCTATAGTAGCTGACCGGGTTAGGTACTTCGGCTTTCAAGTTCATATGTACTGACAAATGCATGTGAACGCCACACAAGCTGTGGTTGGTTTATTTTTCACGGGCAGCATTGAAAGAAACCACATCAACTAATGTTTGTGGCCTTGACTACTTTCAGTTCTCATTCATTTCACGAGAATTAGAAAGGAGGTCATATTTCTTCTTTCTATCTGTCTATCTTTAAATACTCATATATAACCTGACTAATTTCTATTTTTTTGTGTATTTTGACTTGTGCAGACTGATTAATATCTTTTGGTTCATGCCTTAATTGATATTTTCCAGATGATGATGATGATGAGCGAACACACATGGTCCTGGGCTTCAGAGCCAGCAGGCTGCATTGTCCACCCCCCAGCTTTCAATCTGCTGCCATGGGGCAGGACTGCGGTTCTGACTCCGCCCAGTGATGTCATCTGTGGTTCTTCACACCAAAACTGACTGTCTGGATTTGGGACTGTTGTATAACCTTGAATAAATGGCTAAATGCAATCTTACAGGACACTTGACAAATACTCCACAGTTACTCTCTGACTTGTCAAAATGACTTTATTTCTACTCGTATTCACTCGCTGCTGACTTTTGTGTGCGTCAAAGTTCAGCATTAAGTATCTCCAGTAAGATATTTGAATTATCAAAAGATGATATTTGTATGTATAGTACAGAGGGAAGGCACTTATATCCCTGATAAGTGGTTCTTGATTTTATCACATGTTATTGCAGCTCATGATATGATTGTGTTATAAGATTCCTAAAATAATTTAGCTGTTTAATATGTAAAATGGGGTGACTGTGGGTTTTAAATGTTTTTTTTATTAGTTTCACTTTTTCAAATATTTTTTCAGCACATCTCTGTTACTAGACTTGTTGCAGAAAACTCTGCAGTTCATTTATGTACACCATTTGTCACAATAATTACTAGCCTTATTGGACTTTCCTTGGGCACAGTGGGATCATATTCAGTTCTAATCTTATGCATCATTGACCTTTTATGGTGGATTATCTCAAAAAGAGCAAAGCTCTTTATTTAAGTCTTTACTGCCCAATTCTCTTATCTTGGTTTCTTCATTTGCTCTTTGCTGATTTGCAAAGTTCATAAAAATTTATCTTCTGTTCCATCATCAAATGTTACAATTACTTTAAAGATAATTTTTTGTTTTATGTATGTGTGTGTGTGTGTGTGTGTGTGTGTGTATGTATGTATGTATGTATGTATGTGCACCTTTAAATGCACTAACCCAAGTAATGATAGTCACAGTTTCAACTTTTAAAAACTCTTCCATTAATGACCTTTTTAAATAGTCAGTTCCACACAAGAATTGTGTTTTGTCGATTATCTTTTTTGTTCATTTATCAAGCTCAGGTAATTAACTCTTTGTAAGCACTTCCACAAATTGTTACTTTCTTTATCTTAATGGTGCAACAAAATATTTCTGTAATCAGCTTAACACTTACCATTCCAGTAATGTGGAAGGAGATTTTGTGTTAATATCAGGGCTACAGACTGTGGATGATTAACATTCACTACCTCAGTTGGGCAAATGAGTCCCTATTAAAGTCTTGATAAAATATTTGACACATGTATGAAGATGGTCAGTACCATTAGTAGTAACAAAAAAAAAAAAAAAAAAAAATGATGTGTGATTGCACATTAAAATGACTACTCTCTGTCAGAAATGGTCTGCTCGGTCAGCTTGTTTGCACTGTGGTGTTGTGAAGGCACTGCAACTGTTTAACTGAGAATATTTGTATTAAACTATAACACTTTAACTGTCATTGATCTGTGTACAAGATGATAGAGAAATTCACTGTACAGAAAAACTGTAAGTTACTCACAAAGATCACATTTGATACCATGAACAGTGACTTTCAATTAAACATGATTTTTTTTTAAAGCATTTAATATTATTTTCCTTTTTTTTTTTATTGCAGTAGTTATCCTGTAATACTTTTGTGTCATTTTCTCTGCCTTCTGCAGCAGACTGGATGACTAATCCTATTGTAATATTTGCATAATTGTGCTCATGTTAGTGTTGGCTGTAGAGATGTTCAAAGTGGGTACGTTATTTTTTTCCTGCAGGAATGACAGGCGGCCAAGTAAGCTGACACAGGGTGAACTGGCTAGACTGGCACCCATGTCTGCTTTTGGCTTACGCAACCGGTATCTCTCTAGGCTGGGTGCACAGGTATACAGACACACAAACTAACACACCTTATCCAATTCATATTGAAACAGAACGCCACTTATTAATCCATTCAGTCTCTAATATTTGCACTGGTAGAACATGAGTTTTTGTTTTTTGTTTGTAGGCTTTGCTTCTTCAGTGTGTTAACTTCCACTATGGGGTTTTTCTTCTTCATTTAATCTGTCCTGTCTTCTCTTCTCTCAGCTCCCAGACCACTACTCTAGCCATCTGTCATCACTTGCTCACAGGAGTGTTCTGAAATGATGCCCTTCATTCAGCTGTCTGCTTTTCCAACACTGTTACTCTGTGCCTCGAGACAAGTATATTCTAAAATAGATGATGCTTACAAAGTGTCCCCTTTTCAATGAAAATTTGAAGCACTTTTTTACCTCCAGGTTATTTTTAATCCTCACTTGACTTACTGTTCTGGGTGTTTACAGGTGCATCTGTTTAATGGTTACATATTGTCACCCTTTGGAATATTTTGCACCTGTCTTCAGTTACTTTCTATTTGATGCCTTTTATGCAGTTGAACTGGTTTTTCATCTCTTTTAGAGATGTGATTCTCTACAAACGACAGAGGGCACCAATTCCTACAAATGGTTAATGTCACCTATGGCCACAGTGTTGCTGCTTTTTATTGAACAGTCTGTTGATTATTTTGGTATTGTTTCCATACTTTAGCATAACCTTCCGGTTTGCAGGTTAATTATATGAAGACGTGTAAGAGTAAAACGATAGTTTCACAACTGCTGAAATTTTGTAAATTGTTTAATGCTGACAAATACATATTTTTTAATATTTAAATCAATAAAATGAAATATAAAACAAAGAGAAAGCTTTAGTAGAATAATTTTAGTCACTACTCTATCAAGAGTAGTGACTCTATCTCGATCAAGATATGATCGAATCATTTCACGGATTATACCCTTCAGACCTCTTTGTGCTGTCTATTCACTAGACACACGGTGGGCTGCACTCTTTTATTCCTCCCGCAGAGCCAGGCCCGGAACTTCAGACGCTTTCGATCAGAGCCCCAGAAGTAGAGGAGAGGATTTACGCAGCAGTTTAAAATAACTACCGGTTTCCAGACTTTAAAGGTGATAGTAACCACATTCAGCAGAAGGCAGTTTCCTGGCATGTAGACCCTCACAAACAAGTAGACAGTGCGGCCAATATGATACGGTACAAAACAAACAACAAACATGAGGCACACAGCTAAAAGAGTATAGAAGCACTTTTTCCGCATTCGCTCTTTCCTGGTATTAGAGGGGCAGTCCGCGGTCCTACAGTAGAGCGCTTTCATCATAGAGCAGTAACAGGTTACCACGACCAGGAATGGGATCAAAAAACCCGCTATAACTAAGAACAGCCCATATGGAAAGTACAAATTAAATTTTCTCGGGCTGGTCATTTCAAAGCAAACAGTCACGTTGTTGATCACACCCGTGTGCGCAAACACAAGTGTTGGTAAAATCTGTGCATTGGCTAGAATCCAAACGGATCCTGACGCAAAGATGGCGAGTTTTCTGGTCCTGAGGCGCACAGCTGCGATGGGGTAGCACACTCCGAGGAACCTGTGAACGCTGACGCAGGTGAGAAACATTATACTACAGTGGAGGTTGACTAAAAAGAAAAATCTAGTAGTTTTGCAGAGGATGTTGCCGAAGGGCCAGAGGTCTCCCATAGCATCGCTGATGATGAGTGGAGGAAGGGCCAGGACGTAGAGGAGATCCGCCACTGCAAGGTTGGTCAGGTAGATCACCGTGCTGCTCCAGCGGCGCGTCCGACAGAACACACACCACAACAGGGCACCGTTTAAACTCAGACCTAGCAGAAAAACTAGGCTGTAGGACACCGGCATAAGGATCCTTTTGTAGTAGGTAGATACTGGGCAGATTTGGAAGTCCTCCATCCAAAAGGTCAAATCTGATGATTTGATAGGCCCTATAGCACAACCCAACTTAGAGAGTACCTTTAATATTTAGGTGTCCTTATACCTCACCTGTCTGCTGCTCACCTAAGCCCGTGTGGGGTGGCGTGGGCTTCATTAGAAATTATCAATCGTAGGTGTTTGTTCAACTTGAGTCCAGCCCACACCCTGGAAGTAAGTTGCAAAGAGCAAATAGATTGGCTCAACGTGAGCCATTTCCAATGCTTGACATAATGGGCTGAGATACAGTATTGGCCTTCCCCAGAGAGAAGGCGTGGAGAATAATTAATACTCAGATTAAAACCGATTGCCAAGTTAAATGCGCGCGCACGGGGGGCGCTGTATTTAAAAAAAAAAACAAAAAAAAACGCGCACACCCTCAGCATCCCATTGGCTGCGAGAATTTTCCAAGTGTGGTCTCTCACCGGCTGCTCCCGACTCAAAGTGTTCACTTCATCTCTGTCTGACTGCGGATAGAGAGCTCATCATGCTGAGGAACGGCACGTACAGGTTAGTAACACATGCAGCGACTCATCTTAGTCCCAAATGTAAGGCAGCAGTATTTATTTCGGTTAAACGAGAAGCTTTGGTACAGGCTGCTTCAAGCACTGATGAGTGAATAAAAACCTGCATATCGGTACTCTCTGCAGCTGGACACAGAGTACAGGCTGCTCATATGCTGAGAGCTTATGGCATATTTCATATTTTGGAGAGTTTTGTGTCCTAACTTGACTGATGTCCTTCCAGAAATGTTCACCCAGGAGAGGAGGTGAAGCTGCGCAGCGGGAGTCTGGCTCGGGAGAGAAAGCACCTTGCTCTGTGCATCAATAACCAGGTAAGATGCAGTCTGTTAGTGTTGTTGTCATTATTGTAAACTAGATTGTATATAATCCTCTACCGCTGGGAAAGTCGCGTCTGTATATGGATGATAGACTATGTCCTTTTTTTCCCGTGAGGGAACATTTCAGTAATGATGTCATTCACCTTGTCATTCTTTTTTTGGAGCACTAAGTTGATGCTTTCGCTGCTGGGCATCAAACACTTCTTGGAGAAAAGAGAACACAGTGTATATTACAAACATTTATTTTTTTTAAAATGCCTTTCATTATCTTGCTTTACAACATTTAGGCTTCAGTTGCACTGCAGTTTACAATTAGAAAGACAGCAAAAAAGCACCGACATTATGCACAATGGAAAATATTTTCAAAACCTATATTAAAGCTGTTTTTCTCCCTTTGTCTCCTTTGAATTTTGCTTCCCTTATTCACCCATTAAAATGGTAAAACTGGCTGAGTTCAGTTTGGTTTAGGAAATAGCTTTTTTTATGTTGGCTCGGGGCCACTCAAAGATTATGGGCATGGCTGCGGCTAAAAAAGGTCTCATTAATACTACATATAGCACCCTTCATTATAAATGACTTCATTTTCAGAAAGAAATAGTCATGGCATAGCTGAACTGCTCAGTTGAATGGGGTGGCATATGCTTCTCATCACAATGAGCCCAGAACTCATGTATGAGGTTTAATAACTGACATCTGGTTTGAAAGGAGCAGTTGTTGTAATTGACTTCCTAATGTAAATTCAGTTCTGCTTGAGTCATCTTTACCATAATGTTTTCTTTGTGCTCTTGAGGTGAGTGCATAGGTGCACAAGTTCACCTAGGTGTAGTGAGCCTCTGAATATTTAATGCTGGTGATGTAGTGTTGCGCATTATCGTCGGTTGGGGATATTGAGCCTGTGAGATCTGAAAGCAGAGTTCCATCATAGCTTTTTGACTTACTCTGCAATATATTATAATGGTGCAACACCCCCCACTCATGCTCTCACATACTCCTGTTTATTTCACATCGTCCTACACTTGCTCATTTTGACTCCACATTTGTTCTGATCTGTTTCCACTGTGCCACCTGACAGCTGAATTTCATCATCTCTTTCCCAAAATGACATTTCTAAATTGATCTAACTCAACTCTGTAGCATGCCATGTCAGGGTATATTCCTGCAAGACTGCCAAGGAGGACATGGTGAAGGACCAATCAGTAATTAGATATATATGAGTGAAAATACAAATGTGGGTTACTGAGGCTGCTCCACTTGCTCTGTGTGCATGAGTGATTCAGATTCATTGCTGAGGTGGGAACCCCCTGAGAAACGTATTAATCTATCTAGCTATTACCCCATAATCAATGGAAAAGCTGAATTTTATGGCCATGGGTCCATGTTGTTAACCATTTTACAGAGAGATTATTTAAACAGCATGCCAATGGTGTCACATCTAATGGGGTTAAGTATAAAATATAAGAGGTGGAATATTTGATACAGCACTCACAGCTGGAATCTTGAAATCAGTCCCCAGTATCATGCATAAGACTTCTAATTCAATAAAAATCAAGAAAAAATGTCCCAGTGTGTCATCTTTTTAATGAATATATTCAACAGGAGCTGAACATCCAACATGCATGTATTGTGGGACAGGGAAGCACCACAGTCCTGGTTGTTATGCACAGCTGCAGCAATCTGTTATATAGAGGGTTGTACAAAGTGGGAGTGTGGTGCCAGGGAAGCGTGTCATATTTCAGAAGTGCATTACTGTATCTTCCTGAGTGGGACAGAGCAGTGCTGAGTGCTGTTTGTGCTAGCTCACTCAAACGCCCCACCATTGAGTTGTAATGACGTGGACAGTAGCAAGATGAGCCTGCATGCTGACAGACAGGTGTGTTTTTGCTCACCGTAGTGTTTGTATTCATGCTCAGATTCAGTGCCACAGAAAAAAAAAAAAACCTTCTTTTTTTTTGATAAGCACAATAACTCCATAAAATCCATTTAAAGATACATAAATGTATGCCCACCCCCCTCCTATACACACGCTCACACACCTCTTCCACCCCACCATAAAACACAAATATCTGCCAGTTCTGTAGTGATTTCCATCTCATCCCTTTACCATGTGTCTGAAGGCTGGTCTGGTCTCAAAGTGTGAGCTTAATCTTTGATCACTGAAAGAAGCCCTCTTACCGATGATGGTCGTGTGTATATGCTCTCACAACTTTCCTTGCCATATGTTAACCAGAACACCTCTCTGCTGG
>VUQS01077248.1:0-15577 GCA_015108495.1 Heterochromis multidens
ACAGCATGTCTTTATCTTTCTCCCCTCACCCCCAATGGATGGCTGCCCCTCCCTGAGCCTGGTTCTGCTGGAGGTTTCTTCCTGTTAAAAGGGAGTTTTTCCTTCCCACTGTTGCCAAGTACTTGCTCATAGGGGATCGTCTGATTGTTGGGGTTTTTCTGTATTATTGTAGGGTCTTTATCTTACAATATAAAGCACCTTGAGGCGACTGTTGTTGTGATTTGGCGCTATATAAATAAAACTGAATTTAATTTAATTTAATTTAATTGAAAAAAAGAAGAAATGAGGCTTATGAGGCTTCATTCCCTTCACAGCAAGCTGGAGGCCATAAATGCTCATCATGTTTACAAGATAACAATTAAAAGGCCATAAACAGAAAGCTGTTATGGATTTGAAGTATGAGGTGGAAAAAATATGTGTCAAGCTGTTCTTTGCCTGTGAATGTAGTCAGTCATGCTGCTTAATGGAGGGTTTTATAGGGTTTATTCATTCATGCACTCTCTTGTACATCTGTGAAATACACACATCAGGTGTAATAAAATAATGGCACAATAGGTGAATAAATGATATCCCTCTTTTACTGTTAAAGAGTGTGGCTCGTGTAGGTAGAATGTCAGCAGTGATTACATGTTAATTTTGTTGGAAATAATGAGGATTTTACTGGACCCAATCAGTGTGCTTTTGAACTGATGGTCCACAATAAAGACCCAGCAAATGCAACCCCGAGTTCAGCTACTGCCTCTCCTTACACACTGCCAGTCTTAGATAAACTCTGCCAGGACAATGACACCAACATAAAGTGGCGGCTGCAGGTAACAGCCAACATATAAGCATACTTAGCAAACTGGGCAACAAAAGACTCAGACATTCTGACATAACTAGCATACAACAAAGCATATCTAGTGATAGCACAGGAATGCCTCTGCCATCAAAAGTAGAAAAAGAACCACATTTCTGGTTTTCCAGAAAGAAATCCTGATCATAATCACATTTCCTTTGTTTCAAACTCAGCCCATAACAATAGTAAGTAAAAAAAACTGAAAGGGACAAACTTTTGGTAGTTGTCAGATTCTGAAAACCAGGCTTTAACAAACATATGTCAGATTTCCAATTAACCTCCAGTTAATTGCTGCACAGCAACTGTTTGCATAAATCTCCAGTACCAATACTCATTATCTTATCAAAGCACAGAAAGACAGCACAGCAGATTTGTGAGGCAGCTCTCTCTGCCCTGGACCTGCTGCAGACATTCCAAAACACATCAGTCATTTTACACCACCTGCTGCGTGGAAGATATATCTACGACAGTGATGATCTATTTTGCACTTCAATTGCTTCAATAATTAATATACAACAGTGATTCAACCTGTGGTTATTTTGTGTTACCCTGATGTGTTTTCAATAGTTTTTGGACAACAGCTCTATGGCACAGGAGAAGATGATGGGCTTTGGATACAAATAATACTACAATAGATTTTCATGTTAACAATATATAGTATCACCAGACCTATCCAGTTCCAACCCTATTCTTTTTACTGTTGACAATATGTGAGTATATTTGAGTGTTGAGTCATGATAGGTAGGACTGGTTGCATCAAGGCAGAATTGACAGTGTACTAAATATAATGTGATACTATTAAAAACTGGTACTTGTGGCAACTTTTTAATTTCCATTTCTGTATATGTTTCTACATTAGAATTTCTGTGGCAATCACTTTGAAGTCTCTTTAGGTTAGTTTTCGACTTTGCTTTGTGTTCATACTTAAACACTAAAAGAAAGATCATATGTATGTGCTCATTAGGGTTTATATCAGTGCATGGGACTGTAACCTAAAGTTTAAATTGTTAACTGGTAGTTATGTCACAATGCATTTCAGGATATGTTACACAGTAACACAGAAGTAATGTAATGAGTAGTGTAACAAATTACTTTTTGCAGGGAGTAGTTAAGTAACGTAATTCATTACTTTAAAAAAGCAATGAGTAATGTATAATACTCACCACCAGATGTTTCAACTACACACAGAGGAGACACTCTCTTTAATTATCAGCTTCAGTAGAGACTGAGTAGAAAAATAGAGCACACCAATTCATCTCTTCTTGTTTGCATTTCTTGACAAGACTATGGCCTGATATCTGCAGACAGCTGCTGACTGGTGTTAGCAGATAGAAACTTACTGAATAAAGTGGAATGCTGTTAAAAGAGAGAAACTCAGATCAGTGTACAGTCACTTTTCTCTTTGTGCCTCTTGGAAGTACATTTATTTCACAATGCTCAGAGACAAGTGGGGTCATGGCAGCCTCCTAAACTGTGCAGTGTATGCATGTAGTGCAGCTATTCATGATATCATTTTTGGAACTACCATATCTCAGGGTAGTTAATATAGACTGTCACCTTCATTAGTTTTAGTATATAAATACAATTATTCCGCATGTTTAAAAAACTCAATTCAGATAATGCAGGCATTTCAGACTCTGTTCATACAAAAACAAAAATTCAACTTAATCAAATCAATTTGCTATATTGCCAAGTCCTAAGAGAATGCATCAGAATTAGTCAGAATGACTATGGGCAGTAAAGTGAAGTGATTGTGTGTGTGAAAGAATCTGGTCAATTAGCTTTTCACTAATGATCTGGTGAGAGAAATTAAAGGAAAGAAACAACAGACATTAAGTGTTTTAGTAAGGTTTGGGCCACAGCGTGTCACCAAAACAGCTTCAAATATCCTTGGCATTGATTCCCCATGTCTGAAAGTCTTCCAGCAGTTCCCCCAGTTGGTGGGTTAATGATGCTACACTCTGAGATATAGGGGTACAATAAAAGTCCATTTCTGTCCCAACTGGTGCACAATTTACATGAATGTACATCCTACAGGTAATTATTTGACCTCAAGGTAAGAGGGTCTAAAAAGGTACAGTTATCTTACCAAGTAGTAAATGGTAGATATTCACACCACTGAAGTTGTAATATAAGGAGAGAGTCTATGTTCAGGCAAATACAAAAAATAACAGGAAAATATTCTTTTTTTTTCTTAGATTTTAAGGTATCACTGTTTCCATTATGTTAAAAGAAAAATGTTTAATCCATTCTGAAACTGCCGTGCTATATCAGCAGCAGGGTGGTGCAGATGTCAACACTATTCCCTCACAGCAAGAAGATTCTGGGTTTGAAAAAAATTTGCTCCATTTTTTTTAAATGTTCATTTTCATACTTTCACTTTAAGGCACAAAATTGTCACCAAAGGTTCAAGAGTGGTTTCTCTACAGAATAAATCACAAGGGTACACATAGGTATTTTAGCGAGTACCACCGTAGTCACAAGTTGTTATACACCTAAAGGTACAATAAGGTACTAACTGGAGAGCACTGTCTACCATGTCTCCTGTAGGTGTATAATTAGGTTGAGATATAGTGACACAGAATCATGATCAAACCATTCAGTGAGCCCTCATGTCTTGCAAATGGAGGTATTGTCATCCTGAAAGAGAACACTCCCAACAGCATAGAAATCTTATCTTTCCTCCCAGGATAAAGGTAATCACCCAGAAAAACTTTTTAATAATTTACAATGATCATTCCCTCTAAGGGGGTAAGTGGGCCCAAATAATGCCAACAAAACACCCTCCACAGCATAACTGAGCCACCAGATCCTGACACTGTAGGGGTCAACTTTTCTGACACATACAGTTCACATGATACAAGCCACAAAGGTGTGCTCTGAGTGCTCAGTTAGAGTAGAAAAGCATCATATTTGTGTGTAGCATGATGGTGTAGCGGTTAGCACTGTTGCCTCACAGCAAGGTACTCCAGCTTCCTCTCAAAGACGTGCATGTTAGGTTAATTGGTTTTTCTAAATTGGCTCTGGATAAGAGGTAGCTAAAGTGCTTAAAAAGTGTATGGAATAAAGCACTGTATGAATGTTTGGTTAAATGTAGCTTGCAGTCTAAAGTGCTTTGAGTGGTCAGGAAGACTAGAAAAGCACTACATAAATGCTAGTCCCTATGTAAGTATCAGTCCATTTAAGTCTCATCTGACCATTTTTATTTTTATACATCCCTGTATATGAGTGCCTTTGGTTTTGACATCATAGAACATTACATCAGTGTAATGTTTATGCATTGCAGAACTTCTTGACTGACTGACTGACAGT
The DNA here is from genome assembly GCA_015108495.1 of Heterochromis multidens. Classification (NCBI taxonomy): domain Eukaryota; kingdom Metazoa; phylum Chordata; class Actinopteri; order Cichliformes; family Cichlidae; genus Heterochromis; species Heterochromis multidens. Next base: position 4,151 of record VUQS01077248.1, read on the forward strand.
TCATTCTTACTATCAGTCTGACAGCGTACTGTGATGACATTCTCAGTCAGCTGAGGTAGAGTTGTTCTTTTTCTTATACTAGTCCACGAGCATCAGAGTCATTAAATATGTGCTGCTAACCACAGTTCACTGATGTCTTTTGCATAGATCAAAATGCAGATGCCACTTTAGTCACCGCTTCTATAAATACTGTAACCAGTTCAGTGGTAAGTACCTGATGCTCCTGCCAACTGTACTAAACAATGAACCATCCCTTAAATCTATCTATTTCTCATGCCATCTTCATAGTAACAAACTACATGACATTACTGGATGTTACTGTGACCCATACTGATTGATTTTCATGTGATCTTTGGGAAATTAATGGCAACAACATCAGACATAGCCTTAATTGTTTTAATTGTTATTTGTCTCCAGCAAACCTTCTGGGTATCAGCCTGTTGGTCAGATTAATCAGTGTATTTGTATCATAAAGGTAACTGATAGTATTTAGGGGTTGCAATAGAGACTCACGTGAGAACATAGTTGACACTGACGATGCAGTGAGGTCGGGATGAACGGCTATTGTGGACAATGGTTGCATAACTCTGAACCCAGACCCAGCCGCCGTGCTTGGCCAAGAAACGGTAGTACTTTGTAGTGACCTGACCTTTCACCAGCACTGCAAGACCAAGAAACAGAAAGAAAATAACAAAAAATTGTTACTGTGAGAAAAATTCAAACAAATTACAGCAAATACCAAATTACATTAATATGTTCAAATTGTAGCAGCAAATTACAGCACTACGTGGAATTATCCATCCATCCATTTTCTTCCGCTTATCCGGGGCCGGGGGCAGCAGCCTAGGCAGTTCTCTGCTTAGACCCAGACCTCCTTCTCCCTAGCCACCTCCTCCAGCTTATCCGGGGCATTCCCAGGCCAGCTGAGAGATATAATCTCTCCAGCATGTCCTGGGTCTGCCCCAGAGCCTCCTCCCGATGGGACATGCACGGAATACCTCACCCGGGAGGCGCCCAGGAGGCATCTTAGTCAGATGCCCAAACCACCTCAACTGGCTCCTGTCGATGTGGAGGAGTAGCGGCTGTACTCTGAGCCCCTCCCGGATGGCTGAGCTCCTCACCCTATCTCTAAGGGAGAGGCCAGCCACCCTTTGGAGAAAGCTCATTTCCACCACTTGTATCCGCAATCTCTTTCTTTCGGTCACTACCCAGAGCTCGTGACCATAGGTGAGGGTAGGGACGTAGATCAAGCAGTAAATTGAGAGCTTCGCTTTTACACTCAGCTCTCTCTTCACCACGACGACCTTGAGATACCTAAACAGTTGGCTGTGAACCACTCTAGTGCGAGCTCAAGGCCACCACCTGATGAAGCCAATAGAACCACATCATCTGCAAAAAGCAGAGATGAGATTCTGAGGCCACCAAAGTGGAAGCCTTCCACCACCTGGCTATGCTTAGATATTCTGTCCATAAAAACTATGAACAGAATCGGTGACAAAGGGCAGCCCTGGAACGAATGGCTCGTAACAACAAGCCAGACACCCCATACTCCTGAAGCACCCCCCACAGGATACTCAGAGGGATGCGGTCGAATGCCTTCTCCATGTCCACAAAATACATGTAGACTGGTTGGGCAAACTCCCGCGCGCCCTCGGATATCCTTGAGAGGATAAAGAGCTGGTCCAGTGTTCCGTGGCCAGGATGAAATTTGCGTTGTTCCTCCTGCATCCAAGGTTCGACTAACAGACGAACTCTTCTCTCGAGTACCCTGGCACAGACCTTCCCAGGGAGGCTGAGGAGTGTGAGCCCCCTACAGTTGGAGCACACCCTCTGGTCCCCCTTACTCAAAGATGGGGACCACCACCTCAGTCTGCCAGTACAGAGGCACTGCCCCAGATCTCCATGCAACGTTGTAGAGGCGTGTCAACCAGGACAGCCCTACAACATCCAGGTCCTTTAGGTACTCAGGGCAACTCTCATCCACCCCAGGGCCCCGGCCACCAAGGAGTTGTTTAACTGTCTCAGTGACCTCACCCTTAGTGATGCACAAGTTGTCCCCCTCGTCCCCAGACTCTGCTTCCTCTACTAAAGACATGTCAGTGGGATTGAGGAGGTCCTCGAAGTATTCCATCCACTGCCTGACTCTCGCTACTTTAAGTTATATTTTAACTTATCCAACTCGGCCTACTCATGAGCTCATGGGTCATAGCTAGAGTAATAATTCATTAATTCGGTTGATACTTTTTCTGTGAGAAAAAAAAATGCAAAAAAAGTTTCCATTAAAAAAAGGAATTGAACAAATATATAAACCTGTTCAGATATGGCAAGATTTTTCTTATGGGAGTGTACCCTGAGTTTTAAACTCACATACATGGTGCACTGGTTTTGACTAGTTAAACTCTACTCAGACTGAGTGACAAGGGCCATGCCCCTTCCACTTAGCCATGCTCCAGCTAAGACCTGCCACTCCTACTTGACAATCGCTCGCTTGGCTTCCCTACTATTCCTGTTTTTATACTTTCCCTGGCTACGAAGTGCCACTCCCTCCTGCTCTCTACATGACAATATTCACACCCTTATCTTCCTCTGACAACGATGACCTCTTTCTCCCTCATTTATCCCATCCCTCATTTCCTCTCTGGCTAAGATCTGCCCTATCCCCACAGCATACGAAGAGACTAATGTTAATACGACTGGTGAATCCGGAGGGTGAGAAGGAGACAGGCATGGAAACAAAGACAGTGATAGACATGAGCACATGCATATGTATGAATACACACATATGCATAATCTCAGAAAGGAAATGGTGTAAATACGCATAGCCTGCACAAAAATTCTAAGCCACAGTGGAGCATAAGGTGCACACACATATAAGAGGAGGGATACAGAATGTTAGCCCTGACATTTGTGGCTCTGTCACCCACTATTTCAGCAAAATGCAATGGAGAAAATGTAAATTTTTGACAGATTATGCTAGCATAAGTTGTTGTGTGCTTCATCAAAAGTGGTGTGTGCGTATGTCAGTTAATGTTTGTTTTTGTTTTTTTGTTTTTTTTCTTCATACATGTGTGCATCGCAGTAAGCCATCAGAGCCAATAGAGGGGCAAGGGTTGTATTAAAAGTCTCTGTGTCCCGTGTTCTTAAATAACTGTGATTTATGGGGTTTTGTTTCATTGGACTAGAAAGAGCAGGGTAGATTAATCCCTCTGATTCCCAGTTAACAAAGGAGGAGGTATTTACACTGCGGATTTCAACAAAGATGACTCGGAAATATATTTACTCAAATTCTCTTTGTTTGGGAAAGAAAGAAAGAAAGAAAGAAAGTATATTAGTATATTCCAGTACTTCAAAAAAGAGTGCAAGTAAGCACATTTTATCATGTTCCATGTTCAAGTAAAATTTTCAAGTAAATGTTTTTATCAAAGCATTCTTTTATATCAATTAATTCCACCACCCTGCAACAAAAAATACAATTTCTGTTGTTTTCCAGAAAATAGTTGATTTTACCTAATTCAGTGATGCTGAGTTCAAAAATACCAGTAAAAATATTAAGACATATACAGTTTGTTAATCAATTTTTTTCACATATGGTCCATTTGTTCTCATTGTATTTCAGCTTCTCCAACACAATTTGCATATTTTCATAGGTTTCTTTTAACTGGACAAAAAGACCAATTGTCACGGATGCAACGTAATTGCTATTATGCAGTAGGACACATTTTAGGCTGGCTTTTGAGCTGTCAGTGAACAGCCTTCATTCATCTGCATCATACTCACAACCCATTGCACCCAAAAGACCTTCAACATCAACACAACAGACAAAGTCATCGTCCATTTCAAAGAATAGAATAAGATCCTTCTTATGATACCTATAAAAAGAAAAATTGGTTCCTGGAGCCAGGAGGTTTTTCTCACCAAGTAGCAGTCATCAAAGTGATTCTGTGACTCCCTCCATAACACTGGAATACCAAAGCCAAATCTCTTTCTCTTTTCCTTGGTCAATGCTCGGAGGTTTTTAATACATGCCTGCAAACTGAATGAGGTGCTCACGGCTTGTATTGGTCACCCAATTTCATACCCAAATAAACAAAGTATGCCTTTTTCACAAAATCTGTTTGTTTTGTCACTGTTTGGACGTAGTGAAGCACCCACAGGTATAGCAAAGATCATCTGGATCATGTTTACAATTGCCACTTATGAAAAAGCATGATGTGATAGAGCAAAATTGATATTATTTTTGAAATAAGCAACCCAAAATTAGTAAAGAACAAGTGCTAGATTTCATACAGCAAATATGATGTAAGGCATTGTTCTTTGTCTGATGAGAGTATATTCAGCTTCTAAAACTGGATTTTTACTATCTTTCAATATAGTAAAAGATATATACCATGTATAATCTTAAAGAGGTACTTAATGAAGAAGAAGAGTAATTTAAGTGTTTATTTACTGCTTTTACTTCAACCTGTAATAAAGCCAAAAGGTGTAAAGAATATGGCTATTATTATTTATTATTATTATGTATAGCGATATAGTGAGCATGTTACCAAACAGTGCTTTTACGCAGTGCTGAAACATCAGTAACATGAGCCTTTTTTTTTGAAAATGTGAATTCGATATTATCTGCAAGCACCTATCTGGAATTTTGCAAAGACAGCAGTCTAAGCAAAGGAACCCAGGTATTGTGATCTCTAACTACTTTCTGCAGCTGTAGCTTTTACCAGTGGATCCCATGGCACTCCGAGGTCAGAAGAAATTAACAATCTCTCCAGCCCTTCCTGGGTCTGCCCCACGGTCTCCTGCCAGTGCTTGGAATGCCTTCCTAGGGAGGTATCCAGGAGGCCTCCTGGTCAAATGCCCATACCACCTCTGCTGGCAGGTGTTAATTTCATTCTTTACTGATGGTGCATACTCTGTCACTGTCATGGGTATGTCAGAAAGAAGCCATGAGGAATATTATGTAAACATGATCTATATCTGAAAAACAGAATGCTGTCACTTTAACAGGCTGACGAAGACAGCTCCTGAAAATGTTAAGCTTGAGAAATACACTTTTAGGAGTTTTAACGAATTAGCAGAAAATTCTTTTTTTATACTTGATTTGATCACATCTTTGTATATGGATAATCATATGTGCCACCTGGTTTTGCTTGCCTCACCAGAGGGTAGACTTATAAACATAGTAATGTATATTTTAGTATATCACACAAATAATTAAATTCTAACTAGGTCTGATAGTGAGTAGCCTCCAGTGCTAAATATATCTCTGCATGGTTTGACAGTACCGCAAAAACTACAATGAATGTAAATCTTTTACCACACCATCAGTGGGAAACAGTGAGTACAACAGGTTTTGATTGTATTTATATTTTTCCTATTCTTTTGTCCTTGCATCCCTTTGATTCTAAACACCTAGGGAAAGCTAGCAACACGTACAAATAAGTAACTTTACAGTTACAGTGTAAAACCGTAACTCTGAAAAACAGATTTGAAAAACAAAACTACAATTTGAAAAACAGAGTTTGCAGGTCAAATTACAAAATTCAGTAAACTGACTCACCTACACCAAGACATTATGCTGAAAGTGGGTTTGGTGAGCAAGAATGGTTTTTGGGTAGTTAGCTTCAAATAAGCATAGTTTCACATATTCATGTGGTCTGTTTAGTCACTCTGGTTAACCACTGGAGACTACCTTCACATGCCCCCACCTGCTGTCAACCCTTCCACTTCTGGAAACTTTGATATTAATTAGCATTTAAAAAAAATGTAGGAAACACGTCTCCTTCCCTTTCCTTCTCGGAAGCAGGTTCATTAAAGTATATCACCCACTGCACTAATGCAGCACAACTGCTGTGACATATGGCTAGCCCACCCATTTAGGCTGAGAGAAAGAGTGAGAGAGACACATACATACAACCAGATATGTGTTGCATTTGTACATGTGTGTGTGTGTGTGTGTGTTTATGTGTGCATGTTTGCTTGTGAGTAAGGCAGAATCAAGCCAACCTCTAATTACCTAGCTACTCATTAGTGCCCAGGAGCCAACTTGCTATTGGCAGAGGCTAACTCCATGCAGGCAGCCAGGGTGACATGTTAATGGTGTAATTGTGCTGACCCTTGTACCTTGATGGTTGATAATTACCTTCTCCATGTATTTATAATGTGAGGGATTAAAAAGGGTAGGCCAGCTAAAAAAGCAGGTAAGATGGATCCCGAGACACCTGTGGGAGCTTCACAGGCTGCAGTTTAGTGGCTATGACCACTAAACAAAGAAAAAGCCTGGTGTGTGTTCCATGGCTGGACCAAAGATGCTCATGCATAATACTCACTTCACTTCTCATTCTATATACATTAAAATTAGGAAAAAAAATGATTTGATAAAGATAATTATCTGTTAAGAAGTGAAAAAAAACCAAAACAGATTTTATCAAAACATTGATAGACATAGTAGTGGAAATAATAATTATTACAGTCATTTGCTTCACATCTAGCTAAAAAATGTATTGGTAAGGTTGGGAATTTCCAGCACAAATAAAGGTTTAGTGATAGTTTGTGTCAGGTTTACCTCAGTAGCCAATGAGACAAGGCTTAATTGAAGAATCCCTCCCATACACTGTATTGGCTTGCTAAGTAACAATGATTAGGTATTATAATTCTACTTGTCTGAACACAGACGCAGCCCTCTAATAGGGCTTTATGGATTTTAACATTCAAGCTCATAGTTTTACACACTGAAAATTTGAATAATGCTCACTAAGCCAGCCAATGATAAGCCCACAGTGTTGAGCCTCATATAACTAACCACTGTATCCACTTAAGTTCAGAAACTAGTGGAGTAAGAGGCCTTATGGGATTAGGAGAAGGGGGGAGTTGATACCAAAAACCCTGCTGACAGTGCACACCAAGATCCAGCCTATGGGTCAAGTGGATGGGTTACCATGAATGTAACAAATATAATAATAGCCTGGGGTGACTAGCCATGTGCCAAAGAGCACTGAGCCAGCCATCTGCAGGTTTTCATTACAACTAAAGCCTTGACTGATTAGCACTCCTTCAAGTAGCAGGGGAGAACCCTTCAAATAAATAACCTGTGGGATCAGTAAGAATAAAAGCCAAGTTTTTGTGGCACATGGTTGGTCAGTCCTGCTGAACAGTATTAGGTATTACTATGGACCTTACATAAAATAACCGTGCTGTCATAATGATGAATGTTGGTTACAATGCTGACCTTGATGGGGAAAACAACTTAAATTACAAATCTCTGCAGACCTTCCGAGGCACTAGCAATACTAATAATAGCACCAGAATTACCCCAATTCCAGTCCACAAATGCCTAGGTCTCTTAATAATGCAATGCATGAGTGTGAGTGTGGGTATTGTAGGTGGTCTCTCATCACTATAGTTTCTTTTAGTGGTATCTTAAGAGAGGATGAGCTGCTTCTTTGAGGATTGTACAGCTGTGCTGTCAACATGCAAGACATGATATGTAATGGTATAAGTCACACTCCTCCTTCATGCTTCTTTTTCAGGCACCACCAGAAATTCTCACTGAAAAATGACTGAACGTGTCATCAATTGTATCTGCCTTGATGAGCCATGCAACCTTTGCAGCATTTGAGTGCTATATGGCAGTTAATTTCCCTAACTGCCCAAGTTAAAAATAGTAGCATTTTGTTTTTTGTAAGTCATGGCAGTGATTTGGGAAAAGCATACAGCAACCTTTCAACATTTCTAAACCGGGATGTATGCACAGTATTATAGGTAAGTCACTCTCATTTTGGAAGCACTCAGGGCTAAACAAACAATATGTCTTAAACATAAAGCTTTAAGAAAATAGCCTTCAAGTGTTAAAATACATTTCCAGAGTATAATGTGACCCACAGTAGGCAGTTGAATGCGTTCTGACAACTAAACAAGATGGCTAAAATCTCTTGTTTTGTTGAAATGCCATAGGGTTGGATCACTGCACATGGAAAATCCATACTAGGGAAAAACAAGCAGTAGGCTTAAATAGGTGATAGATGGGTATAAATAAAGGGCAATGAACGAAGTACTTCCAGTAGGTTTATAACTCCTAATAGGTTGATTGGATAATGTGGGAATCCTCAACCTAGCCTATGTCCCAGCTACTGTCATGATCAGTCAGAATAAATGAGGCCAGACAACAGAGCACACTGATTCCCTGGTGTGTCAGTGTCATATCCACTTACTTTAAAAAAGTGTTGGGTGAGCGGAACAATTGCATTTGCAGGCTAATCCACTGAAGGTGAAACAAAGACTGTTTTTGTGTGTTGGTATCCTGGAACACCAAAAGCAAAATATTTTGAGTCTGTATAAAGACTGCAGGACTATATAAAGACTCTACAATGTGATCCACAGGTGACCAGATTTTCATTATTATTATTATTATTATCATCATTATTATTATTATCAGACAGTTTTACTCCACTGACTTCTGTGTTTTCTTAGTTGTGTTTTTGCCCCAGTGGAGGGATTTTATCCAACACATTATCACGCTTCACATTTTAATGCACTGGGTGTCCTTTTATAAAGGTTTTTTGTTTTTTGGGGGGGGGTTTTGTACATGGAGGGTAATGATCCAGAGTAGCATACTGTAGAAAAAAAATATTTAAGTATATTGGACCTCTCATCACATTGACAAATTAAGCTGAAAGGGTACCCAGTGTATTACAATATCACACCAAGGTTTCTTGTCTGAACATCAGTTAGTAACAAGTTCAGAGTGAACCTCTCTCCTCCATTGCATCTTTTATGGATGGGATAATGCCTCGGGGAAGGTGATTACTCGTTTGGAGCAACTCCCTAAATAACCAATCAGCATCCCAAGTTACACTATAAAACACTGATAAAACTACCGTGCCACCTACATATTACACCTACAGGAGCTGCTCAGCCATGGAAACCGATTCCATGAAGCTCCTGGTGCACAGCTTTTGTGCTGATGTTGATACCAGCAGAGTGCAGGCGACTTGTACACACTATCAGCCTTAGCACTCAGCAACGTCACCCTGTACCTTTATGTGCTATGCCACTTCATAGCTGAGATTACTAAACAGTTATGAAATATATAGAGGGAAGAAATTTCACAAACTGACTGTCCTGTCATTCTCCTATTACAGTGAGCTTTTTAGAACAACTCATTCTTTCATAAGTGATTGTAAAGGCAGATTATATGGATATGGGCTTGATTTTATACACCTGTGTCAATGTGATGGAAACAAAAACTGAATTCAAGAATTAAGAGGTATTTCCCAATGCTTTTGTACACATAGTGTATGTGTCTACACACTTGTAGTAAGGCAGTCTTGGACCAAAGTTTCGAGGTCAAGGGACCTTCAGTGACACTTACAGGGTTTGGTAAAAGAAATGCCCCTTGGCCCCAGTCATGTGGAGCCTCACTTGTGTCAGGCTAGCAGCCTGAATAAACAGGTGGTGACAAGGTTAGGCAGTGCCAGTATAAGAAGATACAATATGTAAAAGTAATTCAGAAAGCAAATACAGAACAGAAACAATGGAGAGAATAAAATTTGCTTCAAACAGTAGGAGTTGGCCTCTATGTGCAGTATATACTACTCAAAAAATTAGAAGAACACTTTTTAATCAGAGCATAGCATTAAGTCATTTAAACTTCTGGGATAGTGATCTGGTCAGTTAAGTAGCAGAGGGGGATTTTAATCAATTTCAGCAGCTTTGGTGTTAATGAAATTAACAACAGGTGCACTAGAGGGGCAACAATGAGACAACCCCCAAAACAGGAATGGTTTTACAGGTGGAGGCCACTGACAATTTTTTCCTCCTCATCTTTTCTGACTGTTTTTTCACTAGTTTTGCATTTGGCTAGGGTCAGTGTCACCACTGGTAGCATGAGACAATACCTGGACCCTGCAAAGGTTGCACAGGTTGTTCAACTCCTCCAGGATGGCACATCAATATGTGCCATTGCCAGATGGTTTGCTGTGTCACCTAGCACAGTCTCAAGAACATGGAGGAGATTCCAGGAGACAGGCAGTTACTCTAGGAGAGCTGGACAGGGCCGTAAAAGGTCCTTAACCCATCAGCAGGACCGGTATCTGCTCCTTTGTGCAGATAGAAGGAACAGGATGAGCACTGCCAGAGCCCTATAAAAGACATTCACACCAGTGGCCTGGTGTGAATGTCTCTGACCAAACAATCAGAAACAGACTTCATGAGGGTGACCTGAGGGTCCGACACCCTCTAGTGGGCTCTGTGCTCACTGCCCGGCACTGTGGAGCCCGATTGGCATTTGCCATAGAATACCAGAATTGGCAGGTCCACCAATGGTGCCCTGTGCTTTTCACAGATGAGAGCAGGTTCACCCTGAGCACATGTGACAGATGTCAAAGGGTCTGGAAAAGCCATGGAGAATGTTGTGCTGCTTATAACACTGTTCAGCTTGACCAGTTTGATGGTGGGTCAGTGATGGTCTGGGGAGGCATATCCACGGAGGGACGCACAGATCTGACTGCCATTAGGTGTCAGGATGAAATCCTTGAACCCATTGTCAGACCCTGTGCTGGTGCAGTGGGTCCTGGGTTCCTCCTGGTGCACAACAATGCTCAATTGAAGAGTATGCAGGCAGTTCCTGGGGAAAGAAGGAATTGATACCACTGACTGGCCCCCACGCTCGTCTGACCTACAGTACATCCAATAAAACACCCCTGGGACATTATGTTTCAGTCAATCCGACACCACCAGGTTGCACCTCAGACTGTCCAGGAGCTCAGCAATGCCCTGGTCCAGATCTGGGAGGAGATCCCCCAGCACACCATCCGTCGTCTCATTAAGAGCATGCCCCAGTGTTGTCAGGCATGCATATAAGCACGTGGGGGCCATACAAACTACTGAGTACCATTTTGAATTGAAAGTGAATTAAAATTTGGGCAAAATGGAGTAGCCTGGTGCATAATTTTTTCACTTTGTGGGTGTCTTTGAATTCAGCCCTCTGTAGGTTGATAATTTTTATTTCCATCAAACGATGTTGCATCCTTTTGCTCCTAACACATTATCCAGTCCATATCAGTATCTCTATAATGATATGGACTTTATAATGTGTGTGTTTTTCCCCACTGAGATCTGATGTCTTTTCACAGTGTTCCTTTCCTTTTTTTGAGCCATGTATTTACTTGTGTGGGTGTATGTTTGCCACTGTAAGTGTGTAATTCCCTGAGGTCTCTTTGACCATGGCTACAGCTCCTGTGATAGTCCACAGAATCACATAGCACCAGGTACTAGCAGACTTTAACGCTCCTTCTTTTCCAGTTCAGAGTGTAATAGAAAGTAGTGATATAACTGGCTTGGGGGTAACACCAACACTACCTCAACACTCTTAAAGGAAACAGATGAAGACCATTCTAAACTCAGGCACATACATTTCAACATGAGAAATAC
>VUQS01077250.1:9109-24880 GCA_015108495.1 Heterochromis multidens
ATTTTTAGACTGTAGAACGTCAAAAAAAAAAAAAAAAAAAATAGTTGTGTGTGGTGTTAGCAGATGTTTTTTAAAGCAAAAAAAATATTTATTTGAGAGGAGGAGAGAAGGGAAGTTGAAAAGAAGGTGCTCAAATGCCATCATGCTTTGACGTAAAGCAGGGTAGCTTTAATAACAAGACCAAAGTGATGTTACATACTGCAGAGACGCCTTCTATTCTAGCACTGTAGTTCATCATAAACTGATGCCAACCAATTTCAATGTGATATAAGGGAGAGGCAGTGTAGACAGATGTCAGGATGCGGTGTATTACTTGCACAACTATTGAACACATTAAAAAAATAAATCAGTGAGGAAACATAGTCAAAAGGAGGTTGTGTAACTTGCCTTGTAAAGCTGATAAAAACAGAATGTGATGCCCCCCATAATGATAGCAAGGGCACCATAGTCTCTCCACCTGCAACCTGCTGGACCTGGACAAAGAAATAAGGTCAAATATTAAGGTTTGGAAATTAATATGCATATACACTACTTTGCCTCAGTGTGTTAGTGTAACCTGTAGCTGTACTAAGTACTTGATTTGCAACATTAAAAGTATTACATAGTTTTTTTGTGAGTGCTGACTGACCTTTGTACAATTAAAAATTTAATATAACCCAACTAGCACTGTGATAAGTCTAGAGCACTTGCCTGTCATTGCAAGTAACACATTGTCCTTGGCATTGTTTTAGCAGGACGGCCACAGCAGCTCTGATTAGTGGTACTACAGCTTATTCTATAGCTCCTGATTACAGCTGAGACTGTGGTGCCACTGATTTTTAAAGGGTCACTGATCTTCCAGTATCCTTTTCTCAGAATCACTTTTTCCAATTCTTTTCCACGTAGAGCCCTCATGGAGACATGCATATACAGTAGAAACAGCCCATAAGTGCGAAACTAAGAAAACTGTGGCATCCGGAGGTCATTTTATGACCTTGTTAATGCAATTAGGTCAAATGGAAATCGCAGCTGTTTTCACTTTTGGTTCAGTAATCAAAGATTATATAACTTGTGTATCAGTCATCATAAGTGTATACACTTTTGTTGCATTTAGCTTTTACTTAGAGGGTTGTATTTGCAATATATGTTGGTTTTGGTAAAACCTAAAAGGAAATGTTTTACTTATTAACTTACTGAGAGGGGATACAAATTCAAAATCACTTGACATTTAATTGATATTGAATAGGACTGGACTTACTTCTGCTGTGTGTATGACATAATAATCAAGCCTGTTTAAGCAGAACATCTGAACCATAACGGTTAAGCCTACAGCAAAAAAATAAAACAAGAACTCTTTATTGTGCTTTTCTATTAAAGGCTACCATTGTCTTCCAATGGTAACCTTTTGGGTTGGGGGGGCAGATACGGTGTTTATATATAAACCTTCAAAACTAAACAGAAGGGTAAGAGAGTGTGTATTTGTGTGTTTAGAAGTTGCTGTCTTGCTGAATGACAGATAATGTGAAAGTGTGTCATTGTGCAAGCTGTCATCTGGGTAGGCCAACTGTCTGTCAAGGTGGAAATTCCCCTCTTAAGAGGAGAGGCATTCAACTGAAAATGTCACTAAACAACAAACAAGTCTTGAGGAAATATATGAGTTTTTCTTTATTTACTCTGGTGGAGCCAAAATGAATAGGAAATTATTAGAGGCTAGGCCACTAAAGCACACCATTGATATTCTATTACAGGTCTGATTTCACCTAATGGGTTATGTGGTACATGTTTACTGGCTTGAAGTAAGTAAACCAGATTGATTTTGTGCCTTAGCACTTGTGTGATTTTTACATGCAAATAAAATGAGAGACCCACTATCATACAGGACTGCGTGGTATATTTTCAAGGTGAATGCTACTTTATTCTCCATACTCAAGGACACATTTCATTGCTTCTGCAGCATACTGCGTTGAACCTGTAACCTTTCCTATCAAAAATTTTGAATCAATCGCCAACATCCATATGGTAACCACATAAATTTGGGTCTTCATCAACATTATAGCTACAATAGACTTGTCACCTATCCCAGAATACCATGCATCTGAAAGGCTTGCAAGTCCTTGGGATAGGTGTTTGACCCTGAACGAGCCTCACTGCATCACCGGGGGTCTTCACTTTCTCTTTCCTCCTCTTTTAGGACCTTTCATTCTTTTCCTGTCTCTCCCTTTTTCTATACCACTTCCACTCTGCCATCTTCCTTTTTTTATTTGGTCACTTAAGCTGTGGAACTGTGGTCTCCATTCCCCGTTTTTCCAATCTCCTCTCAAATTTATTGGGTTCAGTGGAGGCCTTCCTGTCCTTCTACCGTGTGGAAATAGAGATCAGAGTATCCATTACTTCGACAGAGATGGATGCGGGTCCCTGTGCACCGTCCCCATAAGAAGGACATCAAAGGGAGGTAGCCCCCTCTTTTCGACATGACCCCCCATACAAGACTCCACGCTCTCACCTCATTATGCAGTTCCCTTATAGCCGTTTTGATATAAAACCCTCCACTATGGACAGAGAGCTGCGAGTCTTCCTAACTACATGGCCATCCCATCAACATCACATTCATTACAAAACATGAGATGCTGGGGGAGTCAAGGACAGTGTGGTAATAAATGAGGGTGGAATACATCTGGAATCATTGTCATATGGGTTAAGCATTACGCGGACTTCATTCTGCATTGGTAAATCAGTGGACAGCACTCATAACCTCCTGAGGTAATAAAGATACAGGTTGTGGTGTGGGGTCTTGCCAGGGGGGAACCCCTTGAAACAGAATGGCAAGAGACTTCATAAGCTTGCGCTCATATTTCCTGTGTCTAAATTCACAGTGTAGGGAATCTGTCGTATGCTACACATAACTGTTACACTTGTAAAGAGTGAGGTATCTGAGGAGCTACAGATAATTTAAACAAACTAAACAGGGTTAACAAAAGCAAGAAGAAAGATCTCTAACAACAAATCTGCAAAGCACAAGGATCTGAGTTTAAAAAAGAAAAAAAAAAAAAGAAGCCTCAAACTATTTCTGAGGGGCACACACATATTTGCAGGTGCTGAAGGGGAGAAAAAGAGATATGTACTCACTGAGCGGTGCAGGAACTAGTTGAGCTGCATGGAGTGGATGTGCAGGCCCCACAGGGAGCAGAGGCAGGGCTTCTGTGGAGCCAGAACGCTGGATGGCCAACTCTACCTCTTCATCTGTCAGCCCTGTAATGAAGACACACACTTATAAGACATTCGGAAAAATGTTCCCTTAATGGGAAAAACCAAATGGCTCTTTGGCTATCATAATGTATGCTTAAATACTTCCCAAGCTCCCAACAAATCTTTTAAGTAGAATTTAGAGAAAGTATGTCAAATCTCATTCAATTTTACAAAGCCTCTACTCAAAAATGTATTTTCATTTCATAATTCGGAAATTCCAGCGAGAGTTTCTGATTCAGGGACATCCATCAAAGGAAGAAAGTGCGGAAAGGTTCACACAGTGAAATCTGAAACTCTGCTAGCCTATTAACTGCCACCAAAGGCAAAGAAAATAAGAGTCTGTCCACTTCTCCAGTTATATTTCCCAAGTGGAGATTTCATACACCCCAGACAGTGAAAATGCATTATTTTAATTTCTTCATTGTAATGTAAATGTATTACATAATTTTGCAAATGCCAATATAATTTAATCTTCAGATCTTTTTAATGATTTTAGTGATGATTAAATTGCAAAGGGCTCCCCGATGGAGAATCAGAGGGGAGGAGGAAAAAAAATCTAATATGAACATCTCCTTTTGTGGCAAGAAAGGATTTTATTTCAGGCGCCATATGCTGCCATTGCTGTGGGTCTCATCTTTTAATGAGCATCTTACTCTACACAAAGAAAATAATTACAACTTTTGATGAAACATACTGAAAAAAACCCCAACATGAACACATTTATAGCAGAACAATTAAGAGAAAGCTGAAGACAAAGAACCAAAACTGGAACATATTGTAGCTCTTAGATCGAGATAAGCACCTTATAATCAAGAATCAACACAATTTACATTAGAATATAATATACTACTACACCCAGATTTTAGCCATTACTTCCTTGGGTAATTTCACTCACTTAATGACAGGCAATCCGATTTGTAAAAGACTCTTTTACTTTAACTATTCCCTCAGGATTTAGAGAATTTACACATGCGCTGGCTAAAGCTTCCTCCATATTTCCAGAGATATTGAGCAAATGCAAAGTGTTCAAATGCAGTGTTTCAAGTGATTACCTCAAGTTTTCATTAACACAACAGTATCTGCACAGAGATATAACAGTTCTTCTACTGACCTCCAGAGTGGCCTTATAAGATAACCATACACTAACCTCCATGTGGATTGATAATATTATTAGAAGTGTTCAAATGTAAAGCAGAAGTTTCCATTTCTTAAGGTGGATAAGATGTGATAACCAAAAATCTTTCTCCCATTTGAGAAACAATTTCTCCCATTTGAATATCTGTTTAAGTGCCTAACTGTGAACCAAATCTGAAATCACACTTTTAACTGAGCATGCACCCGCAGGCCAAAAGAATAACAAATCCTGTGATAATCTACCAGAAAGCTTATGCAAGAGACGTCCCTCCAGTCACCTATTTAAATGCTCAAAGGAATGGCCATGAAAATTGTTGAATAATTGAAGGCAAATATTGGCCAGCCTGTAGCAGAACAGGTCCTGGGTGCCAGGAAGTGGTGAGCGCCATGTGCTGAGTTTGTGCAGTCAGACTGCACTGTCAAATAAGCAATAATGTGTCCCTGGACTCCTGTTTCATCTGACCACAGCAGACTACATGGTGACAGACTATTGAGTGAGACATGCAATGATCTCAGTTTCACCAAATAAGACAAGATATAATAAAAAAAAGAAAAAGAAAAAGAAAATTTCCTTTCACCTTAAAATGTAAAAGTCTTTAGAAAAAAAGAAAGAAAAAAATCTACATTTAGGCTGCTATTGAGACCAATGTATGTACATGATAATAACTCTTCATATCTTTGATGTTGTTTATGCAGCAAATAAAAGGTTTTTTTTACCCAACATCAAAATAAAATACATGGAAATTCCAAAAGCTGATTTCCAGTGAAATTACAGCTTGCTAAGTTGTGTTTGAGGCTCTGATCTGTTTATTGCCGTGGGGAAGACAACAGCAAACAAAAGAGCCCTTAGATCCCAAAGAAAAAGGAACAAGGTGAAAGTGAGTTTTACATATAAAAGGAAAAGACAAAAAAGGGATTGTGAAATTTATTATGGGTTCCAAAACCTGTGGAATGACCCCTGGACCCCCATTTCAGATCGACCTGTGGGGAGATGAATTTTTTAAGACATAAATTACACCTAATGACGACACCATAAAAAAGAACAATAATGGAAAGCTATTCTGTATTTCATTATACTGTATTATTTGGTGCACCTGATACACGCAGTGCCTGTTTATGAGTCACCGTATTAGCAGATGCTCTGCCAAAGCATTTGCTTTGACCTTGCCATTCTCATTGGGGCATGAAATTACGGTGCTGGCACCTCGATATTACAGCTATAAATACTGTAAACTGCATATCTGGGCTACGTTTTCTATTGTCTTTCAACATAAACCTGATCGGTATTTATTTAAAGGAAAACCCATTGCTCGTCAGGTTATTTACAGCTCTATTTTCAGTGGCTCATATTCTCTGGGTATTTTTTAAGGGCAAAGAGGCAGCAAGGCTCTAGCATTAAATCTATTTCTCCAATTCTGGCACTTCTGGACTTTATGGGTCAAGACCTAGCATGGACAGCCAATTATAAGAATTGCTTACTAAAATATTTTGTGTGGTAAAAGGTGAATGCCTTTTTCGCTGTCCTCCAAGGCCTGAACTATGAAGTTGCCCTTGAGTGAAAATTACTTACATTTTGGATATTATGGAAAAAAAAAATGCAAGCCAGGGGTCATAAATAGATGGAGGTCAATGGGTTATTAAGAAGAAGTTCAAACTGTTTCCCAAGCTGTACTGCCGAGGGAGATTCTACATGTCATTTGGTTCTGTTCAACCGCTTGAACATTGCCCCTAAATAATGACCATTCTCATAGAGTATTCATTTATGTATTAAAAAAGGGGACTCTGCTCTCATTTCCCTGCTTTATCGCCTTGTAGTGATGACAAAGTGGGCAAGGCCTAGGCTAGGTGGCGCCGTGGAGTAATTTATAACCACATCAATCCCTTTACCTTCTATGCAGGCCTTGGTCATTGTCATTTTTGTCCGAGAGGTGAGTCACATAACCCCACTTACAAACAGCATCCTATTAATATCTGGGATGATGAACCTTACTCTTACCTCCATAGCAGGTATGGTAATAGACCAAAAGCCTACTTGTGTTTCCCCTGACCCTCCATCATTGGCCCTCTACTCAGGGTGAAATCTCTTAGGGTTATTTATTCAACTCAATAACAACTGAGACGTTATAAAAAAAAAAAAAAGAAAAAAAGTCACGCCATCATTTATGTCTCACCGACTGCCCTGTGCCTGTTTCACATGCTGAAATTATCTGCACTGCAACAAACTATGTACACTCCCTGTGTTTACTTTCCAAAACAAATTACCTTCAGTTTGGCAAAGTAGGAGCGGCTGGGTGATGTCACCTTCGGTCCCACGGTCAAAGTGACACGCTGAAAGCTGGAAAATGTTGTTGACTTTGTCCTGAGAATTTGATTTTTTTTGGTAATTATGTGTGTAACTGCTAATTGTCTGGGTTAAATGGTGGTGCCAAAGTGGAGGCCCAATGCTCTTTAAGTTGTTGCAGCTGTTAATTGAAGAAGACATAGATGGCACAATTCACTAGATGAGAGTCTAGCATATTATATTTCACTCAAACACAATAAAATTTACTTGATCTTGGCAGGGAACGACTAAAGCAAAATTGCTTCAAGATTGCGGTATGACAGTTTAAAATGCAATTCATTTCCTCACTCCTCTGTAAAAGACAGGGAAAAAAGCATCTCTGGGTTTAAATCTTGATTTATATTACATCAAAGTGACAAAGTTTCAATATTTCAGCCAGTTTATTCAACTTCAAGGACTCGAGAAGGGCAGCTTGAAATATTGGACTGCATAATTGCCAATTCATACCCTGAAATTGACAGTTGAAGGAAAACAGAAAATTATATTTTTCAATGAATATTGAAATAAACCACACTATTAGGCTCTCTTTGGAAAAAACAGACATGTAACCAGAGAGGCATCCTTCAGTGCAGATTAGGGCACAAATGCGCAGGGAAATAATATGCACGACTGAGATTATTGTGTAAAGATTCTGCAACATGCAATCAAAGTGGGCCCTATTTTCCCCTTCATCAGCTGTCCAGTGTAAGTACTGGCAGCAAGAGGAATCCAATTTAAATTCCACTCTACCAGGAGATGGTATTGTTTCATTTTATGTGTGCTTTGACATTTCTGGCCGTTAATATAGAGTAAAATCCAGAAGTATTTACATAAATATGACATTAAACTGTATTAGAAATTAAGACTGACACATTTGCTGTGGTGACTGTGGGAGAAGGAGGATGATGATTGAGTTTCTTTGTCAAAAGGTTGAAAGGACAATACATGCTGGGTACAGGAACATGGAAAAGTCTGAGCATTGGCCTGCTGCTGTCTGTATAAAAGCTTATTGTGGCTAAGCAAGCAGTCAACAACGAACAAGATGACTAATCTGATTCAGCGTATGAATGTGTTTTATGGAAGGAAAGTGGAAGTTTCAAAATCATATTCTTGTCAACGTAGAAGCTTAGACCAGACAAGCTTCTGAGAAGATGAACAAGGACTAAAAGGTATTTTGTACTGATGCTACATTTTATTTATTTTTGAAGTAACTGAGAAGTGCAATTTATAACAACATGTGAAGGAACACCACAAATAAAGGCAGGAGAAACTTATTTTGTTTAAATTCTCATGAGAAATGTTTCAATCAAGACATTTTGTATAATGATGCAACAAATCTGACAAGTGATTTATCACTTCAAGTACATTTTACTTTTATTTTTAGCAGTCAACTAAGATTAGTTCCTTACAAAATGGCATTGTGGTACAATATCTGTGTTTGAGGCGTAGCTTAAAAACAACCTTCTCCTGACATAATTTCCTATAATATGATGAACATCTAAGATCAAAATTATTGTATTTAAATTAAATTATAAGCACACAAAGCAAGTGATTTTTTAATAAAGTACGGGGGGTAATAGTGGAGCTTTTTTAATAAAACAACTCAGAAAAGCTGGAGAATGAATTTAAACAACTTCCAGGTTCACTGCTGTATGACTGTACAAGTCAAGAGTTATCCTAAGAATACTGCAGAGTGCTACTCAAACATACTTTGCGTTTAGTGTTTCATTGCCCATATCTCCCATCTCTCTCTCTCTGTAAGATCGATGTCCTTATGCAAATCCAGAGTTCTTGTTTAGATCTACAGCGGAACCGATTTTCCAAAATAAATCTGCATTAAAAAGTCATACATATTTCATGGACTTAAAGTGCAGTAAGAGCAAACCGTTTTGGATAGTGAAGCTCCATGGCATTTGCAACAAGGCTGAAAGTAAGAAGAAAATAAGGTGCAGCATGGCATCCTTTGATAATAATGAGGCCTTGTTACATTTGAATTAACCAACAGCAGACTGAGAAAATGTCTTCGTTGTTAATAATGAAAGAAAGAGACAAAAAACAAAATTTCAAATGATATCAAGAAAGTCATATGAGATGAGTGTAGTAGCAGCCGGCAACCATGGATTTGGTTTCAGGTTACCTTTCCTAGTCATAGAGCTTTTAGGCTCACTTTTCACTGTTTGGCTACTCTAATGCTGAATGCAAAGTCCCTAAGTACTGTATAAGTACAGTCCCCATGTACTGAACTGTCTCGCTATAAATTTAAATAAAAACACTCCCCACAAAGAGTTTATCCAAAGTAAAACCCCATACACACACACTCTATACATACTATCACAGCTAACCCATAGGCTGACTGTTGGAAATACATGGCATAACACTGCAGTTCTACTGCTGCATTATATTGAACTGACTTAAATGAGTTCAGCGTAATAAATTTTTGCAACTTTTATTGCACAAACAATATTCTACTGTGTGTTAGAAATATCTCAATGAATTGCAAAGAAAGTGAAGAGCCAGCAAACATTCCAACCTCTCCTGCTTAGAAAACCTCCCCGTGTCGTGCCTCAAATTTACGATAACTGTTAAATTAAGTAAAAGGGTTAAAACGCTGGAAGGCAATATTGATAATTCCATTGAAAATGCAGAGGGAGTTTGTCAATATTAATTTTCCTGAACCCAAAGGAGCATCCCAACTGGTGTGTCATTTATTCACAGGGCCTGAATCATGTTCTCTGAAGTTAAATCGACCCCTATTAGACCCCCTTGAAGGCAAAGAGCCATAGCCACAACCTTTGACCCTTACAGAATGATTTTACAAAAAAAAGGCATCTGTATCTGTTGCCAACCACATTTTGTAAACAAACATATATGGATTGTTATACTAAAGCCATTTTCTAACGAATATATATACTGTTCAAGGTTTTCAGCATAACTCAAGCAAATGAAAAGTCTCTCACCTTTTTTCTTCAAGAAGGCTTTTCTGAGGGCCAAGGGACTCTGATGTACTTTTGGGTTCTGTAGAAATTGTACAGCAGTAGTAATCTGGGAAGAGACAAATGTGATTTAATCCCTCATAATGACATGAGAGGAAGAATAAGCTTTGCAGCAAACTGATGATTTTCACAGTACAAACAACAGTCTAGACCTTCTTTAAGAAAAAGGTTGATTATAAATCCAACCCCACAGGAAAAAAAAAAAAAAAAGAAAAAGAAAAAAAAAAACCTTAAATGGATTCCATTTGATAGTTGCTTTTACGCTCCCCCCCACATGCAGCAGTGAGGAAAAAGACCACCTGACCACTTTCCAGCTAAATGTGGGGAATGACCAAATCAGCAGTTATAAAATTAGCCCATCAAGAGTGCTGGACAAATGGAGTATGGAGCTTAATTTGCTATTACCCTCTTAAAGACAAACTTCCATTCTTAAGTGCGGAGTGGAAGAAAATCTATACTTAATGCAGAGGTGATCATTTGTATCTAATAACTTGAGAATCCTAGGCTGAAAACTTCTGTAATTCTTCCAGTTAAAAACCTGCCATGATCAAATCACCCAGCCTGAATGTTGTAATGACTTGAAACGTTAATGCACTAGAACGTTAAATAGCATCAGAACACCAGTAGTTTTAAGTGCATTGCGTTCATCGATTCTATTATGTTTTCCTTCGAGATGCACCTTAATTTTCCACCCCAGTATGCATTTCCAAGAATTGGAGGGAGGGAGAAAAAAAATCTTCCTCAAATGGCATTAAAACATAAATTTGAAGTGGGCGCCATGAAGTGGCGCCTCCTAAAATAGATAAATATGTAAGAACACAGAGAAAGGGGAAACACACTGGAGAGGAGGTTTCGATGACTTATTATCGCACCTGTGGTCCCCGTGATTCAATTGTAAAAGTCATCCCTCTAATAGGTTGAAAGGTTTTGATTACTCTTCTTTTCTCTTAGTGTTGAAAGATACAAAGTGATTGAGCGCCCTGCCAGTGGTAATTCATTTTGGGTAATGCATTGCATATACTATGAACCTGTTTCAATCCAAAAGAATTGCAGTTTAAACTTGTCCAAGTGGTAGGAGTGGCAGGGAAGCTGTTTAAAAAGTGAGATTTCTGTCACAAGCACACAGTACAGTAGAGAATCATGGCACAGGCATCTTTAAGAAACTTCTGAAAAGTAGATTACAAACAGACCTAAAAAACATCTGAATAATAATCATAATGCTACTAAATAACTTCTTTATACAGTAATAAAACTTAGTGAATTTTTAAAACACACCACTTTGATTCCATGAGATCATTGCCACAATTTATTTAGACACTAATCTACATTTTCACTGACACACTACTGTGACCTTGATGTACACAAGGGTTACACAAGAGGTGTGGAATTTCCTGGATCTCTATATGCTGAGGGCTTATTAAAGCCAGTCACCCGGAACCTTCATTGTGACAACCAGATTAAACCATTTGCATGGTGACCCCTCAACTGATGTTCTGGGCCAAAAGATACAGTCAAAACACAGAGAAAATATCCCTTTGATAAGAAGACAAAATCATTCTAGTGTTTGCAAAGTGCTCACTGTTCAAGTCAGCGAGCCACAGACACATGTGGTAAAGGCAGAAACCAGAGATAATAAACACAGTAAAATCTAATATTCTAATATTTATTACATTAAATAACAAAGTTATATACAGGAGGCCCACTGAGAGGTAATGACCTAATAGGGAAAGAATATGCTGAATGAGCAGTCCTTGTTTACATTCGCTTAAAATCTCAGTAGCACAATATTGACAAGGAAATTGTATCAACGTTAACAGGCGTAAGTGTGACATCTTAGTAAGGACCGCAGCTAGCTCAGCGGCAAACTAATGAGGCAAATGTCCATTTGGTTAAAACTGTTGTGGTAGATCTTCAGGGAGAGGAAAAATGCACTTCTTAGCAGATGACATAGATGCTTTGCACAAGTTCCATCCAGACATCTCAATCAATTATAACCACATTGCACAGATTTCAGTCTTGTTATTGACTTATGGATCACCCCAGTTATAGTGTTGGGTAGCACACAACTGGGGCTTTTAGGGGGGGGTAAGATGGATAACAGTACAAGATGCATTGGAGTCAGCAGCATAAATAACTAAAATAGAAATTAGGTGAATTTCCTTCCTTGCAGGAAACTGGTAAGTCATTTTTGGTGCAAAGAATAATAATTCTTCTTTGTAAAACGTCTTATAAAGATTTGACTCCTAATGCACCAGAGTGCTCCATGTTAAGAGCGATAATCTTTGCAAACCAGATAACCAATAAAGTGTCAGGTAAAGCTGAAAAAGAGGTGAAAACTCAATCACAGAAAGAGATAACATTAACCAACACACTTAAAGAGAGTGAACTTGATGAACGGACAAGATTACAGAAATGTTATTGAGTTCGAATTGGACAAGAATTTGCACTGCACTTGTCTGAAAATTACAACTGTGATACCTTGAATTGTGAGAAATGAGGATGAAATCCAATTATGTTCGAACCACATGAATAGACACCTGAGGGAATCCATGTAACCAGTTGTATATTTTTGCTCCAACTAGTAACGGCACTTAACTATAATATACCGTAAGACCTACCTATGGATATTTTACAGGAATTCAAGAGCAAGTGTGAGCTTGTGGGAAATTCAAACTTTCTATAATGAGACACCAATTCGTGGTACATCTTACAATTGTGTCTTTGGGCTGGTTTCTGTATTTGAAGCTAGTTTCGATTTTAAAATAACCTGAATTTTAACCACAAGAAATTAAAAAGACATTTGACACGAGAAAGAAGATTCATGTTTTCAGTCTGAATTATTCAGGCCAACTCATACCATTAGTTATCATGCAATTGCTGTGCTATACAGTAAAAATGCAGAGTTTGCTTCTTTTTTCATTTTTTTTTTTTAGGTTTGCGGTTGCATGAGCTTCTTTGGAATAAACAACACTTTGATTAAGATACTGTCATACCAGACCAAATTTTAAAAAAAAGAATCATAATTTTCCATCCACAGTCTCGTAGTATCAGATATTCTTATCTAAAACACTTCAAACAATTCAAAAGAAGAGTGTGACATCAACTTTTCATATTTTTTGAACAGGAAATGACTGCCATGTACTTAGCAACTCTTTACTCCTTATCTGTTCAGCAAAAATATGTACACAATTTGTCTGCAACATTGAAAAGATTTGCAGGACTTGATGGAACTAGAAGCTGGGTGGGGGTGCAATTGAGGGTCTAAAAGGAAATCATTAGCAAGTATAGAATTCAGTCTCAGTGTGAATCAATTCATTCCAAATTGCCCTGGCCTGTACATTTGTGGAGAAGTGCCCCTGATATAATAACAGACTGATAGACATGAACAAAAATTGTGTTAAGCTAGTCTCAAATTTCCCCCCCAAACACACGTTTGGAGGACCAAAAGCAGGAGAAAGTGAGAGACGGCGAAAAATGAAGCTCTATATTAATTTGGCGCTTTCATGGATGATCTGCTATCAGGGGCAGCTGTCTTAAATGACTTAACCCAATACCTTTCTGATATCAGAGCCCTGCCAGAAAGGAATTAAGTTTTAATGCAATTATTGTATTTCCTTTAGTTGCCTGACTGCTTGATGTGGCCAACAGTGCTTTTTAATCTTTTTAAAAGAGCAGCTTTAAATGCCCTTCTAATTGTGACATCTTTCCCGCCTTAATGTGACCTTTAGTGGAGGAAGCAAGGCCACTTGGGAACAGCTATAGGAAATTACTGACCCTGAGAGACATCAGGAAGTGAGGTGCAGAGCCGGTCATTTAGCTAACATCCACAGTTGTTCAGACACTCCAGCAGCTTCAACGGCCCTGCTGGGGATGAATCTTTCTAACAATGACTGTACAAAAAGAACCCTTCATTTCTCGCTCATCGTTTTTAATCCCTTTATGTGCAGTGCTTTTTCAAAGAAGTTAGAATGATAAAAAATGAAATGAGCAGCAATTACCAAAACTAAACTTCATCATAAGCAAAATCTGATAAAGGATTACTTGTGAAACGTGGGCTTTTCTAAACTACTTTCAATCTTTGCACATTATTTTGAGTACAGGGGTAAATAACAGTGGGTTGGTGTTTTGTGTGTTACACTGTGAATGTGGTCAATCTTTATTGAATGATCCTAACTTTTGAAATTTAAAGG
The DNA here is from genome assembly GCA_015108495.1 of Heterochromis multidens. Taxonomy (NCBI): domain Eukaryota; kingdom Metazoa; phylum Chordata; class Actinopteri; order Cichliformes; family Cichlidae; genus Heterochromis; species Heterochromis multidens. The sequence continues at coordinate 22,972 of VUQS01077250.1, forward strand.
TCAGAGTCAACATTTCAGTAGATGAAAAAGGGTCATGGAAAACTTCATTGACATTTGCTATGCAAAGGTTTAAAAATAACATACGCTGTATCAGTGTCAGAGCCATGGGCAAGGCTACGATCATGACATCAAAAGCATATTATGCAATTTTTGTAAAGGGGGGGGTTGGTGGACGGAAATCAAGCTTTTTTTTCAAGACCACTGCATATAGAGACCAAACTTTCCATTCAGCAGCATTTCCCTAACAAAGTTCTGTCATCACAAACATGGAAAACTTGAGTAGTTTAGTGGTGAGAAAAACCGAGGGCCGCAGTAGATTTTATTCAGCGAGGCCACTGACAAAAGGTAAAAACTGTGCCCAGTACAGATAAACACACATAATACCATATTGTGAATAATGCCAAGGTTGTCGAATAAAAAGGAAAGTTGCTTTATTCTTGTGGAAATACAAGCAATTTTTACAATAATCTAAAAATATATTTCAAAACAGTAAAAACATTTTATAGTTTAACATTCTGGATATGTGTTTCACTTCCTTTATATTATAAGTTCAGATGTATCGAAAAATATAAAGAAAAAGTGTGCTGTGAGTTTCACTGGCTTTTTTTCTTTTTTTTTTTACTGACTTGCAAAATAATAATTCAACTTCTTACAAGTTCTGGTTATAGAGGAAAAAAATATTTTAGTACAGAGATACAGTTCAAGCTACCAAGCGTTTTAAACGGAACATGAAGCAACAACAAAGTCATGTGTTTTGTTTATTCTTGTGAGAGCTAAACATGAAGACACACATGTGGCACTCAGCCAATTCGAAACTAGCTTGACAGATACGGTATAAAGCCAAATTTGACATTTCTTAATGTGCAACTGTCAGTTGTGCTGCCTGGGGTTGCCCTTGCTAAACTAGTGAGACAGATGACTGTTTAGATAAGGACATCCCCAGTGGGGCTCTGGGAGCCCCAAGAGCCTTGATGACTAAAGAGGAGAGACTCTGTGAGTGACACCTCACTTTCACTCACTTTGGGCAAAAATACTGCCTAGCCTATACATTCCTTTTAATTCAGGTAAAAGGCCCAAACCATGGGTCTAAACCTGCTCTCAGAGATGAGGGTCATCAGAGATTAACCCATGGCACTTTAGCAGTGGGGGTGCAAGAAGGGAGTCGCAGTGAAGCACAACAAACTACTTAGCTACCACAAAACATTCCAGCCCCTTCTCAGCTGCAATCCAGTAATGGATACTTCCTCAGCTCCTCGATTGGTCAAAATGTTTTCATACAATAATTTAATTCAGAAACACATTTACAAAGCAGGAGTAATCAATTTTAATTAGTTGATTTTTTTTTCATTCGCATAAAATTTAATGTACTGCCATCGATCTCCTTTGTTCTTTAATGCAGTGCCTCTTTCCTGTAATTCGAAGCTTTTTCTTTTTCCTTTCTTACGCAGTCAGTGATGACATTGTGTGACAAGCAGCTCCGTGTGCTTTTCAGTGCGCGTTTTCAAAACATGAAAATGCTCACAATGCAACTTCAACAACAAATCTAAGTGCAGCGTACCAAAAATGTGGTCATAATGCGGTCTGTAAATGTGTCAAGTACAAAAAAAAAATGCTCTGTTTAGAAATGACTTAAATCAAATATACGAGAAAAAAGTGTAAAACAGAACTCTAATAAACTTTCCGATCATTGCTTGCTGATTTAAATATTCTTATCATTAAAATGTTTTTTAATAGAAAAAAGACCGACTGACAGCAAGCAGCTTCATGTGCGTTTTAACCACGACAAACAGAAGAGTTTACAATGAAAATTTAGATGAATGGAAGGCGATAAAAAGTGATTTTGCTGCTATGGAAACCCCCCCCCCCCCCAAAAAAAAAAAAAAACAAAAAAAAAAAAAGAACACAAATA
>VUQS01077252.1:0-12023 GCA_015108495.1 Heterochromis multidens
TGCGGGAACTCGACTCCTTTTCTCTGAAATCTCTGTTGGATAGAAAGTGTGTGTGTGCGTGTGTGTGTGTCTTTCAGCAGATGATGAATAAGTGATCGCAGAACACAGAAAGAGATTTAATGTGATTTTAATCTCTGATCTGATGCTTCACTCCGTTCATTTTCTCAGAAACAAACATTTAGAAGGACTATGTTGCCAATTTCGACAGTTTATTCCCATTTTGGCTTGTCCCTTTAACCGCCCGATGACCTCCTTTGCTCGGCACCTCCAGTGCTTACAAACATGATTAATACGTTTGGAACTAGGCGTTGTGCATCCCAAAGCCTCTTGAATATGATGCAGTCTGTCTCTGCCAGCCTCGTCCTGTCTCATTGTACGCTGCTTCTCATTACCATGCACAGATATCTCTCTAGCACAAGGTCAGCCCAGGTGCATGTGGTGTGCAGCCACAGTTCACCATTCCCCACTGGAGAGATAATAAAGTTTGGTAAAGGGAGCGCCATCCCTCTTGGTTTATTATTCAAATTATCTGGTCCTACTATAAATACACCTGGGATCAGTAATCGCTGGAAGTTGAAAGCAGAAAAAGCAGAGGAATCAATAACAGAGGAGGAGAGGTGGAGGTTGAGGTGTGTGTGTGTGTGTTTGAGGGGTTGGGAGGGACTGACAAAGGAAGCGGGGGAGGCGGGTGAGTGGGGAGATAAGTAAAGGTGTGAAATGTGTTCGTAGACATGGCAGGGGGAAGGAGAAGGAGTTGAAAGAGAATGAAAGGATGACGAAAACAGAAAAAGGATCCAGTTCTCCCTAAACTGCATCAGTTCTGCTCAAATAGATTATCCTCTGATCATTTTCGCTCTGGCCACATAGGAGCTACGAGATTAGTCACGAACCCCAGGGAGAAACGTTTGTAACCTCCAAACAAAACTCGGCGGTGCACAAAGGCAAAATGTTGTTTTTCTCGTCATGACAGGCTGCAGTGCGGCCAGAATTTTAGGAAAATTTCAATAAATAGCCGTCACGCAAGCGGTGCCTTTAACTAGACAGAAACAAAACAAGCCTGACAGCGCTGGGTGTGTTTTTTCTTCTTTCCTTTCCTTTGAATTTGGTCATTATTCTGCACAGAGCTGAAAGGAAGCCAAGTGTGGCAGGTGAGAGCGTCTTGACTAGACAGCTGTCAAAGCCACTCGGAACGGGAGGGCAGCGCAGGAGAACCGCATCACCGGTGGAGGCCTCGCCGCCCTGACTGCTGAGAGGCAGGTACAGTCGGTGTGTACGGCACACTGTACATAAGAGTCATTACAACACACACACACACACACACACCTGCATGGTTGGTTTTATTGCCATGGTAACCGGTGATTGATCCCCTGAGTTATGCTGTGAGAGAGGGAATATTAATGACGGAGAGCAAGCAGTGCTTGGTGGAGGATGGAGAGAGATGGCGTGGTGGGTGAGAAAGCTGCTAATATACACACACAGAGGCTCAGTCTAATATACGGAAGGATCAGAGAAAACACCCAGCAGAATGATTTTTGTTTGGCCGACTCACGCCGCAGCCCTTCATGCCCGATGTCTGCTCCTGCTGCTCCTTGGTCAGATGACTATGAACTGCTGGTTGGCATGTGATGATTCTGGTCCATGCTAAAGGTTTGCCTTTGTCACAAAGCATCATTTCTCATTGATGTTTGATTGTAAAAGGGGAACTTCAAAGATTTTACAGTAAAGCTTTAGATCGAACATGAAAAGCAGTGCTCTAGCCCATGAAAACAGCTGCGGATATAAAAAATGTCTCTGCTGCTCTGGAGGGTCATTTTCAAGTTCAAGAAATCCTAGAGTGAGGGCCTGCTTTTTATTCTGGGTGGGCTAATTTCAGTGTTTGGCAGCTATGTCTCAATAAATTCAAACACTGCAGGGAAAAAAAATCAGCTCTCAAAAATATGAGACACACCGTTTTTGTTTGTTTTTTTTAAAGTGCATTATGAAGAACACCTTACTCTAGAAAATGTTACTGGCAGTGGCATACAGCAGCCAGTCTTGTTTTGTTTCTTTGCCCATATATCTGAAATTCTACAGCACGTGGATAAACAGTGTTCCTGTCAAACATCTGCCTTGACTATTGCAGTGTTCTTTAAAGCGGCATCAGTCAGAGCTCACTTCACTGACTCCAGCTCATTCAGAATGCTGTTGCCTGGATTCTAAGTGTCACCAAGAAGTATGAACACATCACTCCAGTACTGGCAAATTTACACTGCCTGCCTGTCAAATTCCATATAGATCTTGCTCGTATAGATCTTTTAAACTGTTGCTAATTATTATAAAGCATTAAATGGCCTTTCTCTGAAGTACATTAAGGGCTTATAAACTCCTTATGTGCCTGGGTGTTTACTTGGATCGGTGAATGGGGCTCTGCTGGTTATTCTGAGGTCTTGGCTAGCAAACAAAGGTGACCGTGTGTTTACTTTTAGAGCTCCCAAACTGTGGAACAGTCTGCCCACTGAGATCAGAACTGCAGCTTCTTTCTTGTCTTTTAAATCTCTTCTTAAAACATTATTTTTTATTGAGACATTTTCATGAATATTTGATAGGTCGAAATCTTTTTATTTGCCTTCTTTTTTTCTTTATTCTATTTTTAGACGTTTCTTGAAATTTCAATATTTAATTCAATTTGAAAATATATATTTTCAATATATTCTTAATTTCTTTCTGTGAAGCACTTTGTAACTTTGTTAAGAAAAGTGCACCACCACCTCTGTAAGGAGTTAGGAATCAGAACTGAGGAAAGAGGGCCAGGCTAAAAATGAAACCAGTCAGCTCTGCCATTAATCCTGCTCTCCAAGGGTCACTTACCAAGAGTTTCATCCATTATTATGTTTACCTTAAACACAGACTGCATAAGAGAAAATTACAATCTCAATGCCTGTTTTTATTCTTGTACCTTGAGGGCACACTGAGTGCTATCTTTACTCACTGTTGCATCTTGATATGCGAAGGAGAAGGGCACGGCCATGCTAACTTTACTGCATATCTCTGCAATGCATAGAAATCTGTTTTTTGTTCATTTGTGAAAACTTTACAGATTTTTTTTAATGTTTTAAATTGTTTTCCAGGAAATAAGCTTACATATTGCACATTTAAAACTCGTACAGCTATACAAAAAATAAAATAATAATAAATGTACATTTGTCTAGATGCAAAGAAAAGATTTAAGTTTTTCCCCTAAACGTGCTAACGTTTAGCACTGAGACTGCAGTTTTCTTGAATTTAAGCTACATTTCTTTTACAGAAAATAATTGAGCCAACTATGCTAACACAAATTATTAGCCCAGCAACCTCCTGAACTCAGTGTCACAGTTCTGCTACTCAAACATTCAGTTTAATTCATTACAATTCAGTTTTATTTATATAGCGCCAAATCACAACAACAGTTGCCTCGAGGTGCTTTATATTGTAAGGTAAAGACCCTAGAATAATAGAGAGAAAACCACAAAAAATCAGATGACCCCCTATGAGCAAGCACTTGGCAATAGTGGGAAGGAAAAACTCCCTTTTAACAGGAAGAAACCTCCACCAGAACATGTAGGTGACTAAAACATAACATGAGCAACTGATATGTAAACATGATGGAACAAATATAAAAGTCAGTATGACAGAGCATGCATAATGGTTCTTTTTTACTTCAATAATTGTTAGTACAAACATGTGACTTTCCTGTCATGCCCACTTGGAATGTTACAATACATTTCTTCACTTCTTTTACTGTTGACTCAGCAGCCAAATTTGTAATATGGTAAGACCAAAAGATGCAAAAACAACATAAAGGCCACTGTGATCATGGTGAAAAAGATGATGCCTGACCTTTAGCAATATAGCAAAGGTAACTATGCTTTAAAACTTACAATAAACGACAACTAAAAGCTAAAAACAAGTGAAATTCATCAACATCATCCCAGAGTCCATTTCATTACAGTTAGTGAGGGGCCACAGAATTTGACCCAATTCAAACTTTGAAGCGCATATTAATGTAATGGATAGCACTACAGGTTAAAGTGCAACTGCCCTCTTCCACTTTAGGCTGTGACATCTGGCTTGACTACTTTTCTGGTGGAAACATTTTAAGTGCTGTTGTCATTATGAAACCCACAATGCACCACAAACACAAAGCGCAGAGCATAACATACTCTATCTTGGGTCCTAGCAAACTGCTTGCATGACTAGTGGGGTCCTTTTTGTGGAATATTGTGAGTACTGTAGGGCAGAATAATTACCTGTATTAGAGGAATTATGTCATCATATAAAGTTTAGTGTGGAGTTCGTTGAGGTGGCGAATGAGGAGATGCTTTCGAGTTGTGCTATTGGAGGTGGAGAATTCCGCATTTCTGGGACTTGATCCATAGCTACTAAAGACTCAGGATAGCATCTGCACTGCTGCAACTTTTTTAGCAACTTTATCTTAGCTCATAATAAAATTTATAGAGTGCCCCTCATGCATAAAAATGCAATCAAACAGATGGATCACAGACTCAAAGGAACAGACTCAAAGGTGTAGCCCTCTGGCCCTAGACAGTCATTACTGTAATGATGGTTATTGCACCAACATGAAGCTGTGGCTGGCTGGGTGAGACTCATTACTACTTTTCTTACTATTTTATTTAGCTGTACTTCATTGTAATATTGATCAGTATGCCTTAAACTATAATTGGATGATGACATTCCATTGACTCTGTACATACTTTAGATATCAGAACCATTTTTCTTGAAGAATTAATCTTTTCCAGCTTGTTTCTAACACATTGTGTAGCACAATATGTGATTTGAGGTTTTAACAATAATGAGGTGTCTGTAGCTGGCTATTATTTTCCCCCTACCATTGATTATCGAATTCAGCAGCCATCTACTTGCTTTAACACTAATGAGGACTACATGAGTTACCAGTTCCTAAGCTGAATTATCAATCTGACTTACAATGAATCTCAAACAGAATAAATTTAAAAAAAAAAAATGGCACCCACGTTTCAGTTTCCATCTATTCATCCATTATTTACAGTGCACCCCTTTATCCAGCCTCTGTGGGCCTGCTCCCCCAACAAACAGACACACAAATACAAGACATTTATAGTCACCAATTAACCTTTATTTGAACTGTGGGAGGAACTGTAGGGGGAACCAGAAACTGAAAACATGCAAAGTCATTGGTTAAATCATGCTTCAAAAATTATATAAAAAAAAAAAAAACGTTCAATCAGGGTCATGAGAATCAATAGAAGACTGACATTTCCATCTCAAATATTTTATATTTGGATCTTTCCACCTTTCAGTGTCCACACATGGAATGCTGGGTATGGGAAGAGCAGCAGCAAGATGTCAGCATATAACAGAGAAGGCATTAATGACAGCAGATACGACATTAAGTGCATATACAACATGAAACGGAATAGGTGGGTTGCAAAGTGGCTTGCAGATGTAAGCTGCAGCAAGACCACAGAATAGAGAAAGTATCTGTGACCACTGATATGACAGTGAAGTCACATACAGCACAAAACAAAAGCATGCAAGTTCGCTATGTAGAGGGGTATCAGCTGATCTGCTGATATTGTGGTTGAGCTGGACTTTGTGGCATGCCTGGATTACAGTTAGGTCCATAAATTTTTGACATATTTTGACTCTGTACACCACCACATTGGATTTTATATCAAACAGTCAAGATGTGATTGAAGTGTAGACATTCAGCTTTAATTCAAGGAGCTCAACAAAAGTACTGAATTGTTTAGGAATTACAACTTTTATACACAGTCCCCCATTTTCAGAGGCTCATAAGTAAATGAACAATTAACTGACAAGCAGTTTCGTTGCCAGGTGAGACCTCTTCCCTTTCATGACAAATGAAGCAGATAAAATATCTGGAGGTAATTCCAAGTGCTGAATTTGTCTTTGGTAGCCGTTTACAGGAACTGTCAATATGAGGTCCAAAGAGATGTTGTTGCAAGTGAAAGAGGCCATCATTAGGCTGAAAAACGAAAATAAATCTACCAAAGAGATGGCAGAAACTTTAAGAGTGGCCAAACAAACAATCTGGCACGTTCATAAAAATAAGGAATGCATGGGCCAGCTCAGCAACACCAAAAGGAAAGACCACAGAAAACAACTAACATGGATAATAACTAACCCTAGCCTGATAACAACATCTAGCTAAGTCAAGAAAACTCTCTAGGAGGTAGGAGTATCAAAGTCAAAGTCTACAACAAGGTGCAAACCACTGGTTACACACAAGAATAAGAAGGACTTTGGTGGAAACCATCTAAAAGAGCCTGCACAGTTCTGGAAGAAAGCTCTTCGAACAGAGCGAACCAAGATGAACTCGTACCAGAATGATGGAAGAGAAAAGTATGGAGAAGGAAAGGAACAGCTTATGATCTAAAATATACCATATCGTCTCTCAAATATAGTGGAAGCAGTGTTACGGCAGTTTTCCAGTTGTTTTTGAGCCCCTGAAAATGGGTATGTAAAAAAAAAAAAAAATGGCTGAAATTTGTAAACAGTTCATGCAATACTTTTTTGCAACCCCTTGAATTAAAGCTGAAAGTCTGCATTTCTATCACACACCTATTGACTGTTTGATTTAAAATCCACTGTCTAAAATCTTTTTGAAAATGTTTCTGTTGATGGTCTAATCGAATGGTTGACTGATTATTTCAACAGAAAAATGCTAGCTCATTCAGTCATATTCTGTGACACACTGTGTGCCCTAACAGCCCTGCAACAACAGATATGTCCCCCCTGAGAAGTTTAAAAAAAAAACAAAAAAAAAAACACTTTAATGCAGTGTGGATACTGTGACTGAAATAGCAGGAGAGAACAACAAAAAAACATAGCCTGCAGATAAGAGAGGTATCAGCCACAGAGAAGAAAGTGATACTGGATTTGTTGTTCCTAGGGAGGAGGAGGGAGGAGGCTAGAACATCTTAATATCAAGGTGGACTTGTAAGGAATGTAAAATCTGTCTGTCATCAGTTTGTATAGGAATATCCAATCATTCTGATGAGTGCTTGTAATCCAGATGTAGACAATCAGCCACATATAAAAAAAACAAAACACTGAGGCAACATGAAAGAATTCCCTGTCAAGTCACACATTTTCCTTTGAAAAGGAATAAATAATATGTAGTCTCAGAACAGAACCCTTTATTATCCAGTACCTGAATTTTCACCCTCGACGCATTTTAATTATTAATGGTTTTTTTCTCCTCTCTAAGCAGGTAAACTGACTGCTACAAAGAGCATGTTTTTCGCTTTCTTACTTGGCTTGGCTTGGCTCTGTAACCCCCACAGAGCCAAACCTGAAGACTGGCTGTAGCCCCGCAACTTGTTTATTTTTCTTCTGCCGATGCGCCTTCCCATGAAGAAGATTATTGTGCTTCTGATAAAGTGTTTAAGTTGCCGCAAGGTCAACGCTATTCCCGCTCCAGATAAAGCAACACATAGAGACCTGGCGCTCTGCTTGGGGGGCTCTGAAACCACCTGATAAAACTGAACTGGGTGGGGGGGTGTGTGGGGGAGGATTCCTAAAAAAAGATAAGAGTAAAAGGAAGAAGAAGGGAAATAAGAAGAAGAAGAAGAAGATGGGAAAGGTTGGAGGAAGATGGATCGCCAGCTTCCGTAGCCAACAGGGCGTCATCTGTGATTGCTGCAGGCCACCCACACGGGAGCAGCAGCAGCAGCGACAGGCCGTTTACTTATCTACCTTGGCCTACTGAGCCTCGGGGGTCGGGGATTATTAGAGATAAATGCTGCATTTTCCCTCTGATGTGTGGTAATGCTGCGCACTCTGATGCTCTATTAGTAATCATCCCTTTTGTGCTCTCTTTGTACAAGTCTGCTGTTAAACAGGTGATATTAAACCAAAGGAAACTGTTCCCGGCCGAGTGCTGCAGTGGCAAGCAAATTCAATAACAGCACGAGAGGTGCTGGCTGTCTCTTTTGCAAATAAAGTTTTTCACCTCTCTTGATTAGATCGTTGGAGAGGTAAATATTCAGTTTGAGGTTTGGCGCCTGTCAGACAACAAAGCAACTCTGCCCTCTGCAGGATGACATCGAAACTGCGCAAAACACACCTTGGCTGGCACTGGTGAGGAGAGAAAATGGTCACAATGTGTGAAATAAAATGCCAGTTCTGCCGTTTTTTTTTTCTGAACTGAAATGTATGTGACTCTCAAAAGAACTAATTTACCTGTCAAACATTGATCCATATTATTAATGGTTTTATTATGCATTTAAATCTTTTAATGGGCTTTTTTTAAAAAGACAAATATGTATTAATGTCATACATTTTAATGGTTTGGCTTACTTTAAAGTTATTATATATTGCCAGACTTTGAAATAAGGACAATGAATATTCCACTTGTGACACCCAGCAGTGCCTCGGATTTAAACGTCAATCAAACATAATGGCAACAAAATGAGGAAAAGCAACATCCTGAGCTCTTAATTGATGCATGAATGCATCACTATTTCACCGTGAAGCTGCCGTGACTGTCAGGTAAAAGTGTTTAATCAATTCGGAGAAAATAACACACTACAGCAAGGTGCTGTTGACCTTATTTGCGGGGTACAAGAGCACTTCGCAGTGTGGCGTGATACAGATCAGGGGAAGCAGGGTTCACTGAGTGTTTCAGCATCTTCCAGGGGGCCGTTTTATTTGCCATCTTGTATCAAGAGCTCCAGGATTACTGTGCTCAAGGAGCTGTGAAATCTCTTCCGACACCTCGAGCCACTGAAACAACTGGTGTCCGCCTCCCCTATCACAGAAACACACACTGGCCAGCATCCATCCTGAATAACAAGGAGACCAAAAAAATATATAAAATAACCCACACACATCCTCACACACACGCACACACACCAACAGTCAAAAGAATTGGGACCTGTCCTTTTTAGACTTTTAAACACTAACCTGACATGCCACCAATCCAATTTGTGTCAACTGCGGTCCCTCCACCCAGCCCCCTCGACAACAACAACAAAGACAGCAATTCGTGCTGACAGCAGTCAGGAGAATACTTAGTTGACACATTGTCGTAACCTTCCCTAAAACAAATGTCACCGTCAATAGCAGGGCTCATCTCGGCTGACACAAGCCATGTCCAGTCCTTCAGCGGAGGCATTTAAAAAGCAAAGATGACACACGAGTAGGAAGCAGAGCATAGAATTCATTTAAAGCCTGCAAATTGAATTGTGAAATCGCGTTTCTGATTTCCTTCAGCCTGATCCTTCATCCCGGGGATTTTTTTTTTTTTTTGTGCTTTTGCTGAAGCAAGTTGTCCAAGATAAGGAGAAAAAAAAGGGCACATATTTTGGAGAGATTCTTGATAATGTATAATTGAGAAAATAACACTCTATGTCCAACCCTAGAAAATTTTTCTCATAAACAAAGACAAACCCGCTATTAAGTGCAGCCTCAGAACTAGTGTTTTCATTTTCTATTTGCAAAAGTCACATAGGGCCCGTGAGAGGCCAAAAATATTAAAACACATAAACACATAACGACAACTCACAAACATGCTACTCACGAAGAAGTGAACTGTAAGCAGTGAGACAAGGGTGCTCTTTAAGTTGAAAACAATATAGTACAGTCTGACATACAATGCTGTGCAAAAGTCCTTAGCCACCCCTCATTTTTAAAAAAAATTTACTACAGTCTGGCTCATCTGAAGCAAAATATAAAGTGACAATAGTTCTCCAGGTTTTCTGATGGTCTTTTAAAGTTTTCATTCATTTTCAGTTCAGTCCTTGTACCCAACCATTTTCAGAGGAATGTTTTTTGTTTGTTATCCCATTTAACACTGACCTACATGATTCAAGCATAAAAAACATGCCTAACTCAAGGGGTGAACCAGTGTTATGTCTACACATAAAAAACTTAGCACTTTGTTAGTAGCAGCCTGTCACAAAAATGCATAATTTGTTCCAATTTCTTTTGTTGAAAATACAAAAAAAAAAATTAAAAAATGCTAAAGATAACAAAGGTAATAGTTTGACAGACATAAAATAATATTTTCCACCAACAAGGTGATTCCCAAAGAGCTACTAGCCAAAAACGTGGCATATCTCTGCATGGTGTGCAGTGTGTCCTTAAAAAAAATTGAGGAAACTGGACCAGTGGAGGACAAAAGAAGAAGTGGCTGGTTTAACTACAGCAGATAACAGTATCTGAAATCCAGGTCCTTAAGAAAAAGCAAAAAATTCAGCAAAGACCTGACATAGGACCTGAGAGATGTATCTGACCCTTCAGTTCAGTTGTTATCTACTGTTCACTGAAGCCTCATCAGAAATTTCAGTGGAAGGGTGGCTGTCAAAAAGCCATTCTTAAGTAAGGGAAACAGGGAGAAAAGTCTGAGGTATGCCAAATTACACAAGAACTGGACTGAAAAATCAGTCAAAACAGGTCTGATGGAGTGGTGAATCCAAATGTGAAATTTTTGGTTTGAATCAGTGCCATTATGTATAGAGTAGCTCAGGAGAGAGGTACAACAGTGAGTGTCTACAGCCATCTGTTAAACACAGTGGAGGCTCTATCATGGTTTGGGGCTGCATTTTAGTCAGTAGTGTTAGAGAGCTTGTCAAAACTGATGGAATAGTGAACTCAGAAAAGTACCATCAGATTTTGATCCACCATGAAATGTCATCTGGAAATTGCCTGATTGTCTTCATTTTATTTTTCAGCATGACAATGATCCCAAACACACTGCCACTGCAGTAAAAGTATAGCTGGACAGAACTGTAAACTCTGTTTACCTTATATACTGCATTTCCATTTATGTTTGCTCTTGTTTCAATAACTTACTGCACCTACTTCCTATTTTCTTAGTAAAATATGAAGAAATGAGAAGTGGCTCAAGACCTTTGCACAGTGCTGTATATTTATACACTTTCATTCTTATTACTCTGCTCTTGCAGGCATGATAAAATGTTAGTTATGAAATTAACTTGAATGAACACCAAAGCGAAGTTTGATTTTTTATTTGTTTTCTGTGGAAGACATTCAAGTAATGACACAATTTCAGTGGGTCACGCTGGTGTGAGTGGACGACTTATTGTGTCTAATGAGACCTCTTCTCAGGACTCAACTGAAAGGCAACAACAACACCTTTGTGATTCTTATTACATCACATTATCTGGAAATCCATCAACTAGTCTGACAGTTTAGCCTCTGGGGGGAATTTTTTAAAGGCTTCTGGTGTTGCCAGTGGATATGTGATCATTATTTACAAATGCAAATCAATTTTAAAAAGCCAAAAATAAATAAATAAAAAAGAGTGAAATCATTGTCAGACGGTGGCCGATTCTTTAGAAATTTCAAATGCAGTCTATCTTTTGCTCTCCACACAAGACAGTTTAGCAGCATGTAACCAAAGCCTGTTGAAACATGACTGGTCAATAAAACTTTTTGGACTATAAGCAGACTAAAACCAGTGACTACTACAAGCTTTCAGTACCAAGCATCCTGTCCTTTCCTTACAGATTCTATTAATTCATACTAACCTTTATTCTTGAAAGTTTAGATTCACTCATCATGGGCATCAATATCATTACAATATTGGCTTTTTAAATGATTTACTTCACCTTTTCTTGTTCTGGGGCTGAATGATTGTACAACATACATCTTCTAAAGTAAAATAAACACAGGGTTAAAATTATGCACACAGCATACCTAATACTAGATTAACACTCCCCTCAGCAAGTTGCATTTTGACCTGTTCTTTTGGTATGCTCAAGTTTGTGGCATGAGTCTGGTTTGTATTTGGAGCTTGTGTTTTAGCACAGCCCACAATTTTTGAAAGGTTTAAGGTCAAGGCTTTAAAAAAGAAAAAAGGTTTTTCCAAAAGCTTGGTGTTAGCAAGTCAAAAAACAAGCCGTGAGCATTACATTTCTTCAGAGCTGCCCTGCATATCAGGTCTTTGTAGCAGCACGTCACACAAAGCAGCCCCAGTGTATGACTGCAAGTGAACAAGTCGAAGTAAGAAGCTGAAG
>VUQS01077268.1:0-22597 GCA_015108495.1 Heterochromis multidens
AAATTTTTTATTTTTTTTTTTTTTTTATTTTTTTTAATTTTTTTTTTTTTTTTTTTTTTTTTTTTTGTCACAGCATTTGTGTGATTAAAGTAGTCTACTGCTGTTTTTTTGCCAACTCACCAGCTCCGATGACTCTCTCTATGCGAATATTGGAAGCATCTATCTCTTTGGCAAAGTCTCTGACAGCCTGGTTGGGGTCTTCGTAGGTGTGTGGATGGATGTAAGTCCTGCTGCCTGGAAGCTTGACTGCACAAGTGGAAAAGTGAGGAAATGGGCACAGAATTAAATTTACTTAGAGTTTAAGACATGTTTAAGACTGTATAAAAAAAAAATCAGGCCATGTTGGAAATATGGTATAGAATATTAAGAAAGTTCATGGAATTTTTATGGTAGTTTGGAAACACTTTCCTCAACACTGATTTAGTGTCTACACAGATATGTGTAAAGTAAATTCATGTTAAAATGGGAGCTTGAGTACGAGTGCTTTGTTTGAGTGACATAACAAATTATTACATAATAAAACACATAACTACTTTGTTAGCAGTGGTGTGAAAATGACTCAGAACTTTAACAGGAACCCATAAGGAGCCTCACTCTGCCAGCAAACATTTATGCAAGAAACTGTGAAACAATGTGGTTTATTCAGTAAGGATGTTAAAAAAAATTGCAGATTTATGTTCTGGCTCCAAACATTACAGTTCTTATTATACATCTTAAGATTTGCAAACAAAGTACAGCTGCTGTATGTGAAGAAAAAGGGGTTAATTCTTAGGGTGTTGTCACATTAGTGGTGCCTTTGTTCATTTTCTAAAAAATATTCCACCATCTGTTTGTTGTTTACAGCCATAAATACAGGCAGTGATATGATTCATAACATGTGGGTGGGAAGTCTGGTTTTAAGACAAATGACATGCAGATAATGTTTTTCTGTATCTGTATGTGTGCACATGTTTGTGTCTTTACCTCGCCCATGTTGGAACTGCATCTTTTCTTCATCGGGGTCTTGCTTGGCTTTGATATATCCACAGTGCCTGAAAAAGAGATCATTTGTGTTCTAAAGCTGTACAAGAAATAAACCCAATCACACAGTAGTGACTGTTCTTCCAGCACAGGGATGCCAATATCTTTTATACTAAAAAAGGACATGCACACTCACTTTATTAGGTACACCTGTTCAACTACTTGTTAAAGCAAATCAGCCAATCACATGGCAGCAACTCAATGTATTTTGGGGTCACCAAGATGACCTGCTGAAGTTCAAACTGAGCAGAAGAAAAGTGATTTAAGTGACTTTGAACATGGCATGGTTGTTGGTGAATATTTCAGAAACTGCTGATCTACTGTGATTTTCCCACACAACCATCTCTGGGGTTTACAGAGAATGGTCTGAAAAAAGAGAAAACATCCAGTGAGCGGCAGTTCTATGAGTCTCAATATCTGCTGCAACATTTGGATGGTAGAGTCAGAATTTGACATGAAACAACATGAAAGCATGGATCCATCCTGCTTTGTATCAACATTTCAGGCTGGTGGTAGTATAATGGTGTGGGGGATATTTTCTTAGCACATTTTTGGTCCCTCAGTACCAACTAAGCATCATTTAAATGCCACAGCCTACCTGAGTATTGTTTGGCCATCTCCATCCCCTCATGACCACAGTGTACCAATCTCATGATGGCTGCTTCTAGCAGGATAACGCACCATATCACAAAGCCCAAATAATCTCAAACTTGTTTCTTGAACATCACAATGAGTTCACTGTACTTAAATTCCCTCCACAGTCACCAGATCTCAATCCAATAGAGCACCTTTGGGTTTTGGTGAAACAAGAATTTCACATCTTGGATGAGCAGCCAGCAAATCTGCAGCAACTATGTGATGCTATTGTGTCAATATGGACCATAATCTCTGAGGAATGTTTCCAGCACCTTCTTGAATCTATGCCATGAACAATTAAGGCAGTTCTGAAGACAAAAGGGGGTCCAACCCGGTACTAACAAGGTGTACCTAATAAAATGGACAGTGGAGTGTGTATGTAATTTTACATTACTTTTATTCTTGAGTGCATTTGTACATTTGCACATATCTGTTTGCTATTTTAAATCCCTGTTATTTTCAGGAAACTCTCAAACTCTGCATAGCTGATAGTTGTGCGTATGAAACACTTAAATTTTCCTTTTGTCTCCACACACCCTTATCCTCTGAATAAAACAAGCCTGGAGGAAAAAATAAAAACAACCCTTCTTATACTTCTCTGCTTCCAGCATTCTGTTCAGTCCTTTTCTCTGAGCACTTATGCCTGAGGTTAGAGAATTAATGTGTGTATATGTATATGGCACAGATCAATGCACTAAAGCACTCCTCTGTACCTTCCTATGGACCCTTCTGGTCATTAAGCACTGCTTTTAACATTATCCGTGGCCACACACACCCACATTTATACCCTTTCCCCAGCCCCCTTTGGGCACCCTGAGGCAAGGGTCAGCCCAATGATCAAGACAAAATATTGACAAATTGATCAGCTCAATCTTGCACTGCAGCTGTGAGGAAGTGTTAACTTTTTCTGTCTTACAGACCTCACGGGGGAGGATTTGTGTTTCTGTTTGTGTGTGTGTGTGCATGTGTAAGTCTCATCTGTTCCCGACAGAAAAGTGTATTTTCTCTCCACTTTGTTGGTCTTCTGCCTCAAACAGTGTTTAAGAGCTATAATCAACCATAACACTGTCTCTGAGATTTACTGCGCCTTTAAATTTAGAACAAACACTTCAGGACACAAAACATAAAATGTAAAAGCAATATCATATAATGGTTTACTAACTACAACATAAATACTACAGGGTTTCTTCAATTTATCTCCCCTCCCCTCTCATTTCAAAGTAATTTACAATGTGGGATTTATGGATGTTTCTTTTTTTCTTTTTTTTTCTTTGCTTTGTAATTCTTAAGTTTATTACTGCAATCTAAGTTTAAAAATTGGGCTAAGAGGACTGTTAAAGGTCATAGACCTCCATAGACCTTTCCTCCCTTTAATCACATTCTCCCTGAGTCTTGTACAGGTAAAGCAGGACTTAGTCAGTATGTCTGTCCATCATGAAGATAAATTGATTTGGGCTAGGGCCAAGAGTAGGAAATCTGAAGCATAGACAGCATGTGATTTAAGAAAGCAGTGGAGAGGAGGACAAAAGCGAAATGGGGACCGAAAAACATCAAGCAAAGATTTGATAAAGCAAAGGAGAGGAGAAATAAGATAAAGACAAAAATAATAAAAGAGGGGACTACCGAGGGAAGAAGAAATAGTAATGTACTCTGACTAAGAATGAGGCACACAGCAACAGAAATGGGGAAAGGTGGGGTTTCACCAGGCTCAGTAAATCTCAGTCATTTGGTGTTTAATCCTTGTGTTGATTTTACACAGCTGAATGCATGGTATAACCCAGACATCAATAGGCTGTCTTGGGAATACACACACACACACACACACACACACACACACATTTAACGGCAGAGACTGGTTGCTGGTATTTGGGGATAAAGAGGAGGGGGCATAATGTTCTTATGAAATGGGAGGTGGGGCCCACCTGGTTATCAGCTGAGCTCAAGCTAGTTGAACACCAAGGGACTGTCATTACCCCCTTGACTCACACTCCCACACACAAAGAGCTTTGGGGCATGTGTTTAAAACATATGGGGAATGGGTACATGGGTCACACCTCGACTCTGACTGTGATAATCTCGTGGGGATGTACACACACACACACACACACACACACAGACACATATTTTCTGCAAAACACCAAAACCAACGTTTGAAACACCTCCTGATCACTACAGGATGTGTGTCTATTTTAGTGTGTAGCCATGGGTGCATGCTGTATATCTGTGTGTGTGTGTGTGTGTGTGTGTGTGTGTGTGTGTGTGTGTGTGTGTGTTTGTGTGTGTCTGATGGGAAATGAACACATTTCCATAGTAATTACAGAGCAACTCATTTCTCCTCTCCAGTTAGAAGTGTCATGAATCATTAGCGCTGCAATCTTAAACATGGCGCAAAACCTGACATGGCTGTGGCTTTTGTTTTCCCCTGACAGCTGCGTCTATGTGTGTGTGTGTGTGTGTTTTGCGTTTAAAACAGTTATTTAATATCTTCAACTAAATACAGCTGACCTGTGATTGCTTGACTCAAGATAATGAAATAAGACACAGGAGACAATGTCAAGGCCATTTTCTGATGCCTTGCGTATTCATTTTTCCATTTTCTTACTTGCTATTTTTAGTGAGTTTTCACATTTCACTTTTAAGCCACAATATAGTAGTAGTAGTAGCAAAACTGCACAACTGAAGAAATAGTTGTCATGAGGCAATGAGACTTACAGTACACATTGTACTGTAGATTCTTTTCCATGTTTAAACAATTAATCTGCTCCTTCAGCCAAAGGTCATTTTTCCCCATAGAGTAGATAACAGCCTAATATGTTACGTCGTGTTTTGTGGGAAACACACTGGCACAGATCAAGAGTTTAATGTTATTGTTGCAAACTGGGCACAGCTAGTGCAAAATGTTTGGACTGAACATATCTGCAGATCCCATGAATAACCAGTCCTGGCATCTAATGGTGTGGTTAACGTTGGGAAGATTGACACAAAATCACCTTGTTTTTTGGTATCTTAACCAAAAAGTGTGTGTTTTAACAGTGTGACAACCTTCCCCTGTCTGCTTGTTCTCAGTTTGTTGGGTTTGGCATCCTAATTCAAGAGCTAATAAGCATAGCAGTGAAGGACATCAGAGAATAGTACAGCTTGGGGTACTTTAGTGGCTTCACAACTTAAAGTAACATAATTTTGCTTCTCTGTATGTATCCACCTTTCTGGCTTAAATAATTCATTTCCATTTTGGAATGCCTTTTCTTTTTTTGTCACTCAGTCTGGATTAATTACCTGAAACCTACAATATCAGTCTCAGATATTGTAGGTTATGATACCTTTTTCCTTTACAAGCAGTACAGGAGTCAACAAAGCAGACTAAAAAAAAAAAAGTATATTCTGTAGAAGATATAGTTGTGGTATTTTTTTATAATTAGATTTACATTGACCAAAAATTTACTGAGTGCAACTGCAGAAAACATAATGTTGCCTACGACATAGCCTTGTTGAACTGCTAGTTGCTTGCCACATGGATTTACCGTACATTATGAACACTCATAGAGTCTGGAGCAGGAACAGACTTCATAATGAGGAAGTCTTCCTGCATTTCCACTAGCGGATCCTTGATCATGCTGTAGTGCACTGTGATGTGAACGCTCCTGCACTATACTTCTTCTGATTTAAAGTACACCCACCAATCACGCAAAAACACACACATTAATGGACTTCTGTATCACTATCAAAGCTGGGCTCTCACCTTTCTCTCTGCCTCTCTGTTCCACTTCAGTGAGGACAACAGGCTATCCCTGTCCTCCAAAGCCACACAGTCTACATTTGCATATCAATTTGCTTTTTAATATAATACTCTGTCACTCGAGACCCATTTGTCATTCTGCGAGCAAGCTCCTACACTCGTAGAACTCCATCCATATATTATTGTCGCCGTAGCCCCTCCCCATTTTCTTCTCTCTTCCTTTCTCCTGCTGCACTTTATCTCTCTAAGGTGGTAAATTCTTCCCTAATTCTGCCTTTAAGTGAAAACATTCTCTTGTCCGATCACCAACATGTCCTATCTTTCTTCTTTTTCTTGCAATCCATTTATCCTCTCTGAGCAAGCCCTGACTTGTGCTCTCTACGTGGTTATGCTGCTTTTTTTGATAGAAAGACTCACCACTAGGAGCTCGAAGGGGGGATAAAGAAAGATATAGGAAGAAGGAAAGGGAGATGGAGAAGGAGAGTGCTAACAGGCAAGAATGCACAATGGGGGTCCAAGCCTGCATACCAACTAACAAGCAATCAGATGGAGGGGAAGAGTAAGGCGAGACAGGAAGGCAGCCGTAGGAATAGAAACTCCAAGGTTAACATAAGCAATGTAGACAGAGAGCGATAGAGCAGGGGCAGTGTTTGTGCTGCAACAATCTGAGCGAAAGGTAAAGTAGAAGTAGAAAGAAGAGATAGCAAATGAAGGGGAAAAAAAGCGAAATCGATAAAGCAACAAAGAGAAGTAAAATCTTTACAACAGGGATGAGCAAAACAAAGAAGAATGGAAAAGTCCAATGTAGGCTCCATGAACTGGGGATTAACAAGGACAGTAGACAAGGAGAACACGATCAGCACAAACTGTAGTTCACCCCTGAAGGAAGGAGAAGAAAGAGCGAAAGAATAAGAGACTTGATAGACAGATTGAGAGCAAATGACAAAAAGAAGAGTGTCAGGCACCAGTATGGCTGCAGGATATGTCCTAAGACAGACTGAGAAAGAAAGAATAGCATCTATGTGTCTTGGCTAAACCACAAGGTAACAGGAAAAAGAAAATGAGAAGAACTGGAGAAATGAAACAAGAAAATAAGACAAATAACACCTTTGTTCTTATAAGATATATCATCATATTCATCTAGTTTTTATTCATCTATGTATTCCTGCTCAAAATTAAAGAAAGCTAGATCATTCCAGTATATACTGGAGAGAAACCTGCAAAAAAACTTGGCCAGCTTATCAGTTCATTACAAGACAAACACAAGATAGATCCATACTGAAATTTACTCAAACAGGCAATTTGGAGTAGTCAATCTACTTCACTGGGATGGTACCAGAGCACACATAGGTTAAATCATGTGGACACGAGGTGAATGCTCAATATCAGACTGTGCCACTAATATTAATGTGGGCTAAAATATTAGACCTTCCAAAATAGTAAATTTGGTATAAGTGTATGCATCCACCTTTACTATTAAAGTTTAAGTGAGATGTTTTTCCTCAGGGGGTCAGGGTTGT
The DNA here is from genome assembly GCA_015108495.1 of Heterochromis multidens. Taxonomy (NCBI): domain Eukaryota; kingdom Metazoa; phylum Chordata; class Actinopteri; order Cichliformes; family Cichlidae; genus Heterochromis; species Heterochromis multidens. Next base: position 6,913 of record VUQS01077268.1, read on the forward strand.
AAAAGCTATCCTCTGGCCTCCTACATGGAATTTGCTTTACATGTGCGACATATGTAGATTTTTACATACAGGAAAAATTAAAAATCCAACTAACTGGGCTATTTTACACTTTTTTTTTGCATATATTTATTTATTTATTTTTTAATCTTTCTCAGTATTGCACAGTAGCCCAAATATAGATGTCATATATGTATGAGTGCAGGAAGTGTGAAAAAGCAAGCCCCCTTCTTTCTCTGATATTGTCAGTGTTATGCCAAGTCTTCATTTTTTGGTCTATTAGCCTCAGGTTCCATTGCTGCTTTCCATTTTCCCCTCAGTCTGACTCCAAGCTATTGAGAAAGAGAGAGAGAGAAAGAGAGAACACCATCTACAGCAAAGAAGCAAAGAGTTGTGCTGATTTGTGCTTCCTCTGATAATTGAATTAAGTAGTCAGTGATTCTGCTGTCATTTTATTAGACTGGGGCTGGACTGGGCTGCTAAAGCTCATCAGTGCAGCGTGGAATTAAGAGAATGACCACTGTCAGATATTGATTGGGTTTTTTATTCTGTAGTATATTGTTTCAGAGGATGTAATAGCCTGCAGCTCACAAAATGCTATTTTGTCAAAGAAATTATCTAAGCATTGAGTGTAACAGAGAGAGAAGAAAAAGAGAGGAAGAAAGTGGAAGGGTGTGAAGAGGAGATGTTTAGGGTTAGCAGAAATATGAGAGAAGTTATGGTGAAAGAGTGAAAACGCAGGCAGGGTGGAGTGGGTGGAGATGAGTGTCAGGGATGATTTGTGACAGAAGGACAGCGGGAAGAGTGAAAGGGAAAGTTTACAAGATGGTAGTGAGACCTGCTGTAATGTATGGTTTGGAGATGATGGCACTAACAAAAAGACAGGAGGCGGAGCTGAAGATGCTAAGATTTTTGTTGGGAGTGACCAGGAGGGACAGGATTAGAAATGAGTACATCAGGAGGACAGCTCAGGTTGAGCGGTTTGGAGACAAAGTTAGAGATGTAAGGTTGAGATGGTTGAATGAGATGAAAATAGGATAAAACAGTGAAAGCAAAGAAAGTGGAGAACAGTGGCGCTTCAGAAAGAACTGGGCAGGGAAACAAACAGGCAGATCAAACAAAAGGAAACTTTGGCAGGACAGCATGAAGAGCTTGATTTTTCACGAAAGGCAGAGAAAGTTTGAAGGGATGAGAGTGATGTAAATATGGATGGTGGAATAACCTTGAAACTAAGTGGGGCAAAGCCCACTCTTTGAAAAAGTATAAAGACAAACAAAGTTGTGCATGGATGGGGATGTGTGGTGATGTGAGGCAAAGAGAAGAAGCAGCTGCTGTGGTAACCTTGGACTAGTTTTAACTTGAACCTGAATGTTAGAGGAGATAATGACCAGCTATCTTTTATAAGGTTAGAAGTCGGCTGGCAGCTGGAAGACAAGACTAAAAAATTGATACGCTCGAAGATACGGAAGAGTCAGAGGGGATCATTCATATGAAAACCTTTTTCCTTTTTCCTTTCCTTTCCTTTCCTTTCCTTTCCTTTCCTTTCCTCTCTTCTCATCTCCTTGCCTCATCTCCTTGCCTTTCACCTCCTCTCTTTCCTCTCGTCACCTCTCATCTCCTCTTCTCTCCTCTTTCATTTCCTGTCTCTCCACATTATTTTCCCACTGCTAATCAGAATGACTAGAAAAATGAAATCAGTAAATCATTAGTCACCCCTCCAGCATGACACAATGAGATGACACATCTATCCACACACATAAATAAAAACACCCTGCTGTGGGCATCTGCTCTCATCATTACTCATGATAATGGTGATTCCATTTAATATCAAGCTATTAAATAAAAAATAATTACTGGGAATGAAATCAATGGATTCAATTCACTCTCATTATTTTCACAGCAAAATGAAGCCTTGTTCGCAAACCTGAAAAACGAAACACATGCACTGCTTGAGCGCTGACAAAAACTAAGGTTTATAAAAGATGATTGTGGATAATTAATTAAGAGTCAACGCAGCATGGAATAAAAAACAAACAAACCAAAAAAAAAAGACACACTCTGGCAAATAAAAGTTACTGAACGTTGAACAGACAGGGCAAGTGAGATTTCTTCTTCTGGCTCTCTCACTCTCCATCTTGGCTGTGTCTGGCACCAGCTCAGCACTCTCTGACCACAGTGTGAAAAGATTTACTCAGCTCGGGCTAATTATTAGGAAGGGGAAATGATTAGCTGAAGAGTTATGACTAATAAATCTGTCTATGTTTCATTAACACCCTGTTTGGAAACATTTCATTCCGGTGTCTCTCATTAAAGAGAGTGGTAGTAGAAGGAAAGGAAAAAGGAGGGAAGGGAAAGGTAGGAGGTGAGGGAATACTAGCAGTGAGGTCTGAAGCTGTGCTTTGGTAATGGGTGTAATGTAGCAGAATCTTTAACAACACGGTGAAAGGTCAAATTGTACAGGATGCAAAGAGAGAGGGAGAAGCATGTCATCTGTATCATTAAGTAAAGTGTATTTTCATATTTGCTGAGAGATCAGTGTGAAACTAATTTCCCTAATGATGTTACTACACCGACGCAACTTGATTAGGTCATGTTCGTAATATGTGCGCTTTTGTGACCGTGTATAGTGGATAAATGCTTTTAAATGCACCATAAAACCCTAGATGAAAACAGTTTTTTGGGTTTTTCAGATGTTTATAGGGCATTTGATCAGTCCCACTGCAACATCTGCTCATTTGCATAGATCCTGCCTGATACATTCTTGCACCTGCGGCAACTAGCTGCTATTATTGCACTGTTTGTACACTACTTTCTAGACATTCTGCAGACAAAGCTGTATTTGGCTACACCCTACAGCTTAGCTGCATTCATTGAAAGCACTGCCATCCAAGCAGTACATACGAATCTGGCTAATGATATTACACACGCATCATCACCCTTGCATATATACATGCATGTGTCGCCAAACTGGCCTCTTTTAGATTTTTATAGAGAACCTTCTAGCTAACAAACCATTATTACTGTTATTATTGAGCAAAAAGACCAACAGCACCCACAGGGGAAGCAGCATTGGCTGATTTCTACCTCCACCAAATTCACCGTTTGGAAATCGTAGGTTTGTTGATTATGCCTTTGTTCTTTTTTTCTATTTCCTTTGTTTTTTTTTCCATTTTTTCCACATCCAAACTGAAAACCGTACACCACTTTTTTTTTTCTTTTTAATTACTGGTGATTTTCATTCCGATTTCTCACAGCGTCTTTGAAATACAAAAAACTGTGCACACAACCTGCCCCCTAACACGCATGTACATGTTTGAGCTGTTTTACACTCAATTAGTGTTGTAGATCTTCAGTTTTTCACAAGTCTCCTTCTCTCAATGCTTCTTAACTTTGCTCTCTCCTCTCTCAGCAGCGTGTTTTCATTAGCACATACCTCACGTTTCTTTATCCTTCCTCTTCTCTTTTGTGTCATTAAGTTTTTAAGAATAACCCTGGGCTCCACAACAGATGCTGCGGTGGTAAAAGCGCTTACATGCACAGACACGATTGCACACTGAGCTGATACCGCTCTCTATTAGTGAGACTGAAAAGTCTTTCTCCTAGTATGACAGCTTGCTTTCCTTTGTGTTTTTCTTTCTCAGCCTTTCACCTTTCGTTATTCGGTACTCTGCTCAAAAAATATTTTTCTCCCTTATAAATATGAATAATATATAACAATAAAGAAGATAATAAGATTCGAAACACTGCAAGATGGCGATAAGCAGATTTCTGTTAGATCTCACCTCAGCGGAAAAATAACAAGAAAAGATGGCTTTAGTAAATAATGGTACATCTTAATAAGATTCCAGTTGGCTACTTTTTTTCAGATTTCTTTTGACATTTTCTTTAACAGATTGTGGCCCTCGACTCCCTGCCGAATATCTGCAGCTCTGACAGCAGATGTACTCCATGCAGGCACACACTACAAACGAAACAGCTTAAAAACCAGGCATGACATAGATGGAACAACTTCACGCCAACTTCTCACCAAAACTCCCACATTAAAAACATGAAAAAAAAAAACAAAAAAAAAACACACAGGAATCTGGCATATAACCAAAGCCCGCAGCTATTCAGAAAAGGAGATGGTTGTGAGGCTGGAGGATCATTAGACTGTAAACAAAGCAGAAGCACAAACACACACACATACACATACACACACTGATTCTGGGAGGCAGAAGCTGTAACATGTTTAACAAGTAACGAGAGAAAGTGTGGAGCGAAGGAGAGAGCATTTTCTGAGTGAAAGGCCATCTGCTGAATCCATGGCTATGCCAGTCGCTTTCTAGCTCTCCATCGTTCGCACCTGCCAGCCTGCCAAAGCACCCTCAGGAGGACAAAAGCACCGACTTTGCACACAAACACACACTCTAACGCATGTACTCGCTGAGCAATAATGGTACGCACACAGCAATAGCGGGTGTGATTTGTCAGGGCAGTGCTGTGTCTGAGGAGCTTTCGATGTTTTTCCATGTTTTCCCTCCTGCGGTAACAATAACACAACAGCACTTTAATAAACGAGAGCAGGACAGAATAGAATAGCCGCAAATCAAAGCGTTTATGAGGCTGAGCTGTTCAGTACGCAGCCAGCAAAGGCCGCAGGAAGCTTGTACAGTATGTACTTCTGTAGGTGTGAAAGTTATATTATAGTTGAGTGATAGGAACCTTCTGTGACATGGTTCAAAATGTTGTCAGCATTCCGGGTTTACTAAGACCCTCTTTACACATGGTTTTAAAATGTATCTTTAGCAATAACCTTACAAGTGGACAGTAAGGATACATTGCTGTTTACACCTGTGTCATCATTAGGATTTCTTTACTGTATATGTCAAAGAGCTACTGTGCATAGTTACTTCATCTGCTGTCTGTTGCCTGTTGCCAGGCTTGTTTAGCAAGAGCTGTTTAAGAGAACAAAATGTTTTGAGAAGAAAATACAGGTATGGTTTATTTTAACTTTTGAGAGTATTATTTGTCATTTGCAAAAGGGTGCAGGATAAGATGAAAAAGAGTCACCACGTCCTGCGGTAATGGCATCTTTTACTAATAAATGCTTGTTGGGAATGCATCTGGACACATTAGCATTTATACTATGAAAGTTATATGGTCAAATGTGTTCCAGAGGACCATGAAAGGAGGTTGGATCAAAATGCATTTCTGTGGTTGCTTACACTTGTACTTAGTGCTGCCCACTTGTGATCTGACTGCACTTCCATTGAGTTTAGTGATTACTGGGGAAATTATTTACACAGCTAGTAAAGGTTGGGGAGCTATGGAGAAAAAGGCACCACACACATCTGGTGGAAAATCAATCAAGAACAGAACAGGAAATGAAAACTGAGGAGCCAAAAGACGGTCAAAATAACGAGAAAAGCAGAAGCAGAGAGAGGGAAATAAGAGAAGGGTGAATTTGACTGATTGACAGATACGATGGAATGGATGAAAAGAGAGAAGAATGGACAACACAAGGAGAGATTTAAAAAAAAAAAAGTTCTCCCAATTCCTCAGAAACCTCAAGGACGACACTCTTATTGCACATAGAAGTGCAATCGCCCACCCATCATCTCTCCTAGTCTTACTCCACCTCTCTCTCTACGCTTTCAAACTCACTGGTAATCTACCTTTTCATCTTTTGCCCCTTGCACCTCTGCCTTCTTCCCCTGGCTCTCCTTCTCCCTCCATCTACTTTTCTCTCCATCTCTTTAAAGCCTCCTCCTCTTTCTCTCTATCTCTCACACCATCTGAAAATGTAGCTCTCTTGTGGCTCAAGCATACTTCAAATGTACTTCTTCCCCCCTTTGCTGCAGCCTGTCATTTCCACTGCCTATCTAATATGTTTATTCTCCACTTGTGTCTGTCCTTTACCTCGCTTCTGTCCATCTTTCTCCCCCCTGAGCTCTCTCTCTCCTGCTCTTGTCTCTCTAGTGATGCAGCTTTGATCCTCGCTTCCTTCCCCAGTTACAAATGCACTCCACCTATGCACACACACACACACACACACACACACACACACACACATCTTGACAGGTGTACAGATGTTTAATAGAAAGCAGTAATCAACACTGCCTTCTCCCTGGCATCCACACCTCTGTGAGTAAATGGAAGAAAGACAGATACAGAAAGAGAAGAGAGGGAGACCTTAAATTGATGGCAGCGCATCGACCCCTCTGTAAAACCTAGTTAACACCTCACCAGCCTGTGAAACCTGATTAGACAAGCGTGAGTGTGTGTTTGTGTCATCACGTGCGTTCATAGCACAAAATGTTGTACAGGTTGTTTTTCTTTGCAGACGGACAATCCCATTAGAGGCCTCTGACTTAAAAAATGTTGATGTGATCCTGTTCACGTGCCTTGAGTGCAGTGTGTGTCTGTGTTTCTCTGCTGATTACCTTCCTCTTACTCAATAGTGAATAGAGCACTCAGCTTGATAAGCAATCACCTGAATCAATACTAATCTTTTTAGTAAGAGTACATTAGTATGTGCATGTTTGCATGCATGCATAGTAGTCTAGTTCTTAAAATGTGGCTAATCTCCTGTAATTTGAACTCATAGAGGATAAACATTTAATTACAGGTACAGTGAGTTGCAAAAGCCCGTCATCCCTTCTCTTGTCTCCTCTCTTCTCCTCTCTCATTTATTTCTTCCTCTCCAAAGAGCCTTCTTCTACCTTAGATCCTTTCATCTTTTTGCATCTCACAAATCTGCATTCTTTTATTTTCCTTTCTTCTTCTATCATCTCCTTCTCTTCTTTGGCCTTCTTTGAGACAGAACATTACCAGCAGTCTAACCTTCAAAGAGAGTGATCATTGAGAGTCCATGCTCTTCACATACAGAATAACACGGCCTTTAGTTGGACTTTGGCGCCTGTGTAAATGTCAAAGTTGGAGGCCCTGCTTTGGCACACCCATGCGTAATCCCTCAGAGACAGACAGAGCGATATGAAGAGAGCTCAGCTTGTGTGTGCATGAATGCACATGTTCACAGGGCTCACTGAATTTAAGTTCAGTCAATTTCAGCCTAAATCTTTTTTGTTGGTGACCCAATAAAGTACAACTACTGAGAATACAGCTGTCTGGAGTTTAACCAGAGAGTGACTCTTGATGAATTCACAGCTCATTTGCTGTGTTTTAGTGGCAAAAAAACTGTATAACACCAGTTTAAAGGATGAAGGTTGTGATATCTATGTTCTTTTTATAGTCAGAGAATCCCGCAACCGACAAAAAATAAGTACATCCTCAGGCAAACCCAACGGAACATACTCAAAAGGGAAATTATTTAAAACTAGTCAGAAACATTATCTCATTTTATTTTAAAAACTAACAGCTTATTTCCTAAACTGGCTGTTTTTTAACATTTGTTACTCCAAAAGGAGTAAATATTGTAAAAAGTAAATTAAATTGTGGCCCATTTTCAGCTGCATTTAAGTGTGCCTTTGAGCTGCACAGTGTGAAACTGGCTCCAAATAAAGTCCCCACATTCAGTGTATCAAAAGAATGTGTCACCCACAGTAACAGTGTGGCTCATAACTGTGCTTTTTAATAGTTTTTGGACAGCAATAAAGGTCTGTGGCCCAGCGGAATACTAAGATGTACCAGGCTTTGGCGACAGGGATTATTTCCATTACATTTAAGAATGGTGACAAAACTACATAATATTAAAAGAGAAGTAATTGCCAACTCCTCATTACTGCTGATCAATTGTAGGCCCTACCTTCCGCTGACAACGAAGCAAGTCACCAGGAAGATGAGGAGAACAATTCCCCCTGCGATCGACACAGCCAGAATGGTAGACTGATTAGGGTCCCCTATGGCCAAAACATCTACAAAGGAGAAAAAGTCAACACAGTGGATTATTTAAGCAAGCATAAATGAGACTGAAAAAATTCAGCAATGCTTTTCGCAGGAGGAAACTGACAGAAGAAAAGACTGAGGAAGGGTGGGAGTTAAAAAGATAGCAAGTGAGACTGAGAAAGTGGTGGGGGAGGATAGAGAGAGAATGAAATATGATAGCAATAGAAAAAGAGGTAAAAGACAGAGGCTGAGGGAGACTGAAAAAAAGAGAGGGCTGCAAACGAGTAAAAGAGAGAAAGGGAGGTGGATGGAATAGTAAGTAAGGTCCTTGATGAAAAGCGCTCTCCCTCTCTACATTCCCTGTGAGGCTATGAGAGTAGACGTGAAAGCTATTCCCATTCTTCTGTGCTGTCCAAATGGATATGTTAACATTGCACATAACAAGGCTACCACTGAGAACTTTCTGCAAAGATGCATCGATTTTTACGCCGCACCAATCGAGCCATTACTCAAAACAAATACCCCATTTATCTGGCTTAGCTAAGCATGGGCAGACATGTGCGTCTGTGTGTGTATGCATTGTATATATGCGTGTGTGAGTGTGTTGGAGAGGCAAATTAAAGCTCCAAGGTAGGTACAGATAAGCATTGATCTCCTGTTATATTTTGTGGCTCACACTTTCTTTAACAATCAATACAATTGATTGTATTAGATTACTGTGATATAGGATCAGCTATATCTGGCAGATCCTGTATTTTACAGCACTGAACTTGACTGTGAATCTTTTATTTGAAGGCACAGTGACAGCTCTATATACCCATTCTCCATCTTGACCATAGACTGAAAGAGATACTAAAAAAACTGGAGTTAAAATTCTGTGTGGGTTCATCAGCTGGCACATTGATATATCAATGTATTGATGACACATATATAAATATAAAAGATGGATGTAGCCATCATGATAACCGATTGTCTTATGAAATCTTGTTCCTAAGCCTTAACTTGAGTATTTTGGCTGTCACCATCTTGGTTTTTTGAAACCAGACACCATGAATGAAGGGTGGCTCTAACTGATATGGTAGTGACTAGTCAGTCCTGAGTAAGCAATGCCTAAAGCATACTCTGCTGTTATCATCTGTTTTACTCTACATGGAACAATAAAATTTACACCATGATGTATTAAATAAAATTTGATACTAGGGAACTCAAAATATAAAAAGCAAAATATTTAAAGAGGTTATAAATCAAATTAATTGTAGGTACATTTTCCCATAGACTTCTATAAACTCTGACTTCGTTTTGCAAACAGATGAGTTGCCCCCTGCTGTCCCCCATAAAGAATGCAGGTTTAACGCACTTGCATAATTGGTCACACTTTTGATCTTTTATAGAAATGCTCTAAATATTGAGATCTTGATAATGAGAGAGAATCAACACAAAGCTGTTTGTGAGGCCCGCACAACCCCACTGACCCTAACCAGGCATGATTTTTTCTTTGGTATATATTCTTATTCTATCCTAATGTAAGTATAAGGCCACCTTTTACTTGGAATAATCCAGGTAGTAAGCTGTCCAATCTAGTTTTCACCCAAATGGCTACAAAATGCCAGCTATTTTTCATTCCTTGTAATTAAATTTTTGGCTTTTATAATAACTGTGCCCTTTTACACATATATACATATCTCCAGTGATCTGTGTGAATCAAGATTTCCAATCCAATGGCACATTCTTTTTCCTTCCTTGTGAAACTGGCTTGTCTTCCTTTTACCTGATAAGTATTCCAAAATACTTTCGAGCCACTGGTTCAGATACATAGATGACAACCTATGAGACTGCCAAGGTGTTTCTGTCTGACAGCAGAACTGAAGAAGCTGTTCGGATGAAAGTGAGATATTTTATAACCATACAGTCGATTGATTTAAACAGCAGGGATAAATTCAATTCTTACTACAATTGATATAATGTGGAAGTACACTTTGCTCTACAGGTAATCTTCGTCCCTTTTATTCACCAGCACTTTTAGTTAAGAGTTCCAGTATTTTCCAGTATTAACAATGCATAACAGGCATGTATTAAACAGGCACTACCTGCTATTCCAATTTCCAGCTGAAAACCATATCGAAATTTAGTAGGAGGGAAAGAGATGAAAAAGTATCAAATCAACAGGAAAAAGTGGAACAAAACAGCTGGAAGGAAAACTGAAATAGCTGATTTACTATAAGTAAACAAAAATGTAATATTCTTTATTTTACTGTACCTTCATGACTGGTTTCCAGCTCAATCTCTCCACCATAGCTCCCATAGCCCCCATCGGTTCGAGCCCTGACCCTGAACACATAGGTGGTTCCGGGTTTTAGCCCTTCCACTGTCATCATGTTGGAGCGAGTCTTCAAAACTGTATAGTTCTGCTCTCGTTGGTTCTGGAGCAGAAAAAAAAATTAAAATGAGGAGAAAATCAAAATGGATGATATTAAGTGTCCAAGAAATTAAATGAGTGTGGATTAAAAAAGTAGTTGAAAATACAAAATCTCTAAAGAGGTTTATACAGAACAATGTGCTGTGATATTCAGAGAAAAAAATAGTAAAGTCTGAAAATAATAAAAACCTCAAATTGTTGAATTTAAATGTCTCCAGAGGCCAAATACGTCACTAAGTTTTCATTTGTTCATCACTGGACCATTTGGTCGCATTTATACATGAGCATCTGTCAAGTCTCAAATCTTTTCCTCTCCACACTCCAAAGCATTATGTGGTTACTAGTCCCGCTTCACTTTGTTCCTCAACTACCTTGTGGGTGTGTGTGCGCACTTACATACATGTGTGCAGGAGGATGAATAAAGAATAAGTGTGTCTGTCAGTAAGCTGATTCCCTGCAGAGAGGCTGATACTCTACCTAATGGAAGACACTTTACAACACGGATTAACACTGTTTTACTGGTAATGCTTGCCAGCCCACACACACACGGTCACATTGCATGCACACACAGACACACAATCTTGTTTCATTGTCCACGTGAGGGCACTCATTGATCTAATGCATTCCTAAGCCACCTACCCTGAATAAAACCATCAAATTTGAATGCTTTGTCCTAATCTCAATCTATTTCTCAACCTATCTCTAAAATGAAGTTTTAACCCTAAAAAAGAAGTACCCATGGGGACTTGTTTGAATGCTTGTCCACACTGTGACGCAAGTCCCCACAGGTTGGTAAGTATTTAGGCTTAAGTCTCCACCAGAATATTTAAAACACACTCCAAACCCCCACACATACAGAGACTCAATTTCATCACCTCATCCACGTTTTACGAGGTTTGTTCGACAGATGTTTGGTTAATTAGCTTGATGTGAACAGTAAAGTAGACGTGAGCGATAAGGCAGTGGAAACAGAGAAAGAGAGAAACTGAAAGAAAGACATAGTAGATGTTCGTGATGAACAAGCCATTACTGGCATGCCCTAAGGCTGAAGTACAGACAACATGAAGATTAGAAAATATATAGTGTTAAAACTCTTTAAGGGGCACTCAAGATATTTTCAGCTGCACATAAAGACCTACTTTGACATTTTGGGAGAAATACTTGTTTAGGTAAGAAGATTTACCCCACTTTCATATTTGTGTTGTAAATATGAAGCTGGCAACAGCACTCTCTAATATAACAAACTCCACATACCAGCACTTCTAACTCTGACTTATGAACAAGTTACATTTAGTTTGTTAATCAGTGCAAAAGCAATTCATAATGTCAAATTATTACTCTACGATCATAAATCCAATCAGCAGATAAACAGTTTTTTTTTTCCTAATCTATCTGCACTGTTATAACCTATTTTTTAATGTAAGCCTTTTATGTTTGTTTGCCTTTTAGTGTGTGCATAGGTCTCTCTCACCTTCTCATAGTAGATAACCTCATACTCCACTATTGCTCCATTGGGTCTCTCTGGACCCTGCCAGGCCAAAGTCACACTGTCCTTGCTCCGCCTTTCCTTCAACACTACGCTGACTATTAAAAAAAAAAGGGAAAAAAGAAAAACAAAGGGAGAAAGCGTGAGTAAAAGAGAGAGTAGAGTTCTACAAGACAGGCTGGAGCAGGAGAGCAAGGATACCTGACATGCTATAATGAGAAGACCCATATTGCAATATGTCGGCCATTTTATTTTGTTAATGAGACAGCTTACAAGGTGTGTGACACTCATGTGTATGTCATCTTCTCACGTTATTAATGTGCAAACCCCAAACTCTGCGACTTCCAATCCATTCACACACTGGAGCACGTGCTTGTGTGGTTTGTGTGTTTGCTTGTGCCTGTGAATGTATGTGCATGTGTGTGTGTGTGTGTGTGTGTGTGTGCATAGTTGAGAGTAACAGTCAAGGCATGTGGGGATTTTAATGAGGTTAACAACCTCCTACACCCCTTTCACCTTCCTCCCTCCTCTCATACACAGCTGTAGTATGAGACCTATAAGAGATCATCACCTTGGCACACTTCTGTTGCACAAATTTTCCAGAGTCCCACACTGTGACACTGTGCACATGCAGGCAAGGATGCAGAAGTGTCATTTAGAGTCAGAGTGATGTGTCATACAAGTGTTTATAGTTCTCATATAAAAGCTTGATACTATTTATAAATATAAATATAACTGAAATCCTGGTGCGACTTTTGAAAAATTGACTTTTTGGTATCTAAAATTCATGTTCAGGTTGAAGAATATGTTCTTTCTTATCAATTATTTACTGCATTTTAAATCCCCCAATGCCTTGAAACATATTAAATTATATTGTGAAGGAGCTTCCTTCCATCAACAAATGCTGGTCATTCATATTCAAATTGAGGTGTTTTTGTAGGATGTGTGTATGTTCTCACCTGTCTGTGATGTTGTGACATTTATGACTACTTTTCCTTTGGTTGCTGGACTTAAGTCTGACACTCCATTCTTACTCTCAATTGTGAAGCTGTAGTTGGAGTCTGGCTGCAAGTCAGTAACCAACACGGAGGTTGATGTCAGACCAGACTGCCTGGGAACAAAATGGACACTGCTACCACACGATATGCACTTCCTGCCATCACCAGAGCACTTCGTGCAGCTGAGGTTGTAGATGATGTCTCCTCTGCCTCCAGTGTCTCTGGGTGGCGCCCACTCCAAAGTGACACAGGTTTCATTCACTGTTGAGATGGGATTCTCAGGAGCAGATGGAGGACCTGAGAGAATATAAAGGCTCTAATCAGTTTCTGTATTTTTGTATTATTATTTATTTATTACATTTTAAAAATGTGACAACAGCAGAATTTGTAAAGAGAGATGAGTCTTAAGCAGAAGATCCTTTTAAATTACTTTGACTACAGTAAATGTAGTGCTTTCCAGTACACCTCAATGTATATGACCTCAATAATAAACATAAAGCAAAAATGGAAACCTTTGTGACATTGTAAGCAGCATTAGTTAATCATCATCTTGATTATCATTGCCTTCAAACATTGCTCCATAGGACTACTAATGCCCAAAATCTCACAGGGTACCACTGGGTTCAATGATGCACATCCAAATATACAGTCATCTATAAAATTATATTACAATACATGGGACAACCTGTCTATTAATGCAAGCTATTCTAGCATGTAATTGGTGAAAAGCATGGTATAAAACTGTCTTTATCATAGCCATTCCTTGAAATACAGACAAATATTATTTTTTTTTAAATATGTTCATTACCAAATTAATTGCAATTTCTATAAAGAACAGACATCACACTGATTAAATTACAAATTTAATAACTGATTTCAACCATGAGGTGCATGTTTTTGCAGTCTATTAATAAGCTTTGAAATGAACAGTAATTGAAAGAGTTTGGCAGATTGTCAAAGTCACATCTAAGAATAATGTGTTATATTGCACTTTCCAATTTAAATTTAAAATCTTTAAAGAGAATTCACATATTATTAAATAGCTGATGCTTGACTGCACAAAGATTTTTTACCATGTGAAATTAACTTACACTCTGAGTCTGCACTGCAGATAATAAATAGTAAGAGGACAATGATCTATGGAAAGTGCCCAGAGTAATTTTCACGAGTCAGGTGCATTTTATGATTTAGGTGGTTAATATCACTCTGAGCTTCAGCTGAAATGATTAGTTTATCACACTGTCAGAGTCCAAAGAGTATGTCAGTAATCATTCGCAAGGAACCAAAGAAAGCTACACACAAATGCTCTCCATTATACCTTTAGGTGGAGTGCATTCTTCTTGAAAGACAGATGAATAAAATGCCCAGAGTTAATATATTTGAATAATATCTTAAATGGTTTTGTTGCATTTGAAGTAACATGATGCATTTCTTACAAGGACAGGAAATTTTGTCTATGAATAAACCTAAGTGGTAAAATTGGGCTTTGTCTTTTTTATATGGATACTTTTATGTGGACTGCATTTTGCATATATGTAAAAAGAAAAAGTTCCAGAAAAAAAAAGAAACAAAATCTGAAAGCACTTAACAAAACTGTATATAATTATGTGTATATACTCTATATTGCCAAAAGTATTCGCTCGTCGGCCTTCACACGCATATGAACTTGAGTGACATCCCATTCTTAATCCATAGGGTTTAATATGATGTTGATCAACCCTTTGCAGCTATAACAGCTTCAACTCTCCTTGGAAAGCTTTCCACAAGGTTTAAGAGTGTGTTTATGGGAATTTTTGACCATCCTTCCAGAAGCACATTTGTGAGGTCAGACACTGATGTTGGATGAGAAGGCCTGAATCGCAGTCTCCACTCTAATTCATCCCAAAAGTGACAAACCCAGACTCATCCATCATATTGCCAGATGGAGAAGCGTGCTTTGTCACTCCAGAGAGCACGTCTCCACTGCTCTAGAGTCCAGTGGCAGCGTGCTTTACACCACTGCATCCAACACTTTGCATTGTGCTTGGTGATGCAAGGCTTGGATGCAGCTGCTTGGCCATGGAAACCCATTCCATGATGCTCTCTACGCACTGTTCTTGAGGTAATCTGAAGGCCACATGAAGTTTGGAGATCTGTAGCTATTACTCTGCAGAGAGTTGGTGACCTCTGGGCCTCAGCATCTGCTGACCCCGCTCTGTGATTATGTGGCCTACCATTTAGTGGCTGAGTTGCTGTCGTTCCCAATTGCTTCCAGTTTGTTATAATACCACTAACAGCTGACTGTAGAATATTTAGTAGCGAGAAAATTTCACAACTGGACTTGTTGCACAGGTGGCATCCTATCACAGTACCATGTTGGAATTCATTGAGCTCCTGAGAGCGACCCATTCTTTCACTAATGTTTGTAGAAGCAGTCTGCATCACTAGGTGCTTGATTTTATACACCTGTGGCCATGGAAGTGATTGGAACACCTGAATTCAATGATTTGGATACGTGAGTGAATACTTTTGGCAATATAGTGTATATGGTAGTCTTTCAATTTAGTTTGATTCATTTTAGTGTCTGTCTTGATTTTTTTTTTCCCTGGTATGACACCTTTTTGACTTCATCAACCAGTTCTGCATCACTTTTGTCAGGTCTATAATGGACTTGTTTGAATAACACAATGTGTGTAATGTGACAAAAATTCAGTGATTCTTATATAGCTACAGCCACCCCAGTGTTACAAAGTTCAATTCAATTCAATTCAATTTTATTTATATAGCGCCAAATCACAACAAAAGTTGCCTCAAGGCGCTTTATATTGTAAGGTAAAGACCCAACAATAATACAGAGAAAACCCCAACAATCAAACGATCCCCTATGAGCAAGCACTTGGCAACAGTGGGAAGGAAAAACTCCCTTTTAACAGGAAGAAACCTCCGGCAGAACCAGGCTCAGGGAGGGGCAGCCATCCACCG
>VUQS01077269.1:436-15248 GCA_015108495.1 Heterochromis multidens
ACTGTTCCCACAAAGTTGGGAGCATGAAATTGTCCAAAATGCCTTGGTATGCTGAAGCATTAAGAGTTCCTTTCACTGGAACTAAGGGGCCGAGCCCAACTCCTGAAAAACAACCCCACACTATAATCCCCCTAATCACAAGGCCACATGAAGTTTGGAGGTCTGTAGCTATTGACTCTGCAGAAAGTTGGCGACCTCTGTGCACTATGCGCCTCAGCATCCGCTGACCCCGCTCTGTGATTTTACGTGGCCTACCACTTCATGGCTGAGTTGATGTCATTCCCATCCGCTTCCACTTTGTTATAATACCACTCACAGATGACTGTGGAATATTTAGTAGTGAGGAAATTTTATGACTGGACTTGTTGCACAGGTGGCATCCTATCATGGTACCACGGTGGAATTCACTGAGCCCCTGAGAGCGACCCATTCTTTCACTAATGTTTGTAGAAGCGTGCCTGGGTGATTGATTTTATACACCTGTGGCCATGGAAGTGATTGGAACACCTGAATTCAATGATGTGGATGGATGAGTGAATGCTTTTGGCAATACAGTATATGAGCATCAGTGTTTAAATGGATCAAGAGGTTTCAAAAAACAGATACAATTGGAAGCATAAAAAAACTGAAGATAAACTGAAGAGCAGTTTAATTGTTTAAACATTTAAATTTGAGAACACCAAATTTAAGATAATACATTTTAGGTTCAATTCAGTTTGAGTCCACTAAACTCTTTTAAGAGATACCTTTCCATACAACGATCAGCTTTTATTTGAAGCATCCTTGAAACACAAACAAATCATCAAGGTAAGCCCTTACTTTGCTATTCCTGTAGCATGGGAACCACTCATATAGAAATCCCTGACTATGGCTACTCACAGCACAGCAAGGTGCAAGTATCTCAACCATATGGAATCTGGCAGTACATGCCTATTCAGCTTGACATCTCATCAGGGTCCTGGCTGAGCAGTGAGCCCCAGGGGGGCACCAGCAGAGCTTGAGACTCTCCTGATTGGCCCTCCCAGTGCTGAGACCTGGCAGTATGTGATGGAGGCCATACTAGGTATAATTGAGGCCGTGGGTTATAAATCTTCTAAAAGGGTGTGCTGACTTATCCTGCTAATTCTGTCTTTTTTCTTTTCTCCATCCCCACTTCCCTAGGCCACACTTAACTGTCCATCATCACCATTGGTACTGATCGGCCTTTTATGACACTTGGATTATATGCCTCTGATACTCAACGATTTCCCCCACTGTTCTATTCTTTTCTTATGTGTCACTCTCCATCTTTCCATGACAAACTCTCTCACCTTTTCTCCTTATTTTCTCATTTTCCTTCCTCAATCCTCCATAGTGCTCTTCACCATTCAGAAGAGCATGCGTGTGCGTGTCTGCCCATACATATTTGAACAAACCGTTACTCATTTCCAGCTGATAACACCTGTCACATCTCACCTGCTACAACGATTAATGAGTGTAATCTACCATAACCTGATAATGCGTTTGAGTATGTGTGCGCATGCTTGTGTGTGTGTGTGCGTTCCTCCATATTTCTTGAGTTCAGTCTCTCTCCTCTGCCATGACAATGTCCTTTCCCGCCTCCACTTCCCTCCGTCTATCTCAATCTATCTGTTTCTGTCTCTCCTGCACACTCAATCTTCCCTCCTCATCCTTTCGCGTCTTCTCTGTGTCTTTTCATAACTATGTGGTCCAAACCCTCTGGCTGTGTGTGTGTGTGTGTGTGTGTGAGAGAGAGAGAGATAGAAGAAGAAAGAAAAAGAACCAACATCAGCTTTCTACCAGAGTATCACCCATATCAGTGTTCTAATCTGAGATATCAATGGGCTGTAACCACATAACTAATAGACAAGGAGATGTGTTTGTGTTTGTGTAAGTTTGTGTGTGTGTGTGAGAGAGAGAAAGAGAAAGCGTTTGAGCTATGTGTCTATGTGCTGCTCTTACAGTAAATGTATCCATTGCAAAGTTATTAAATGAAATGTAACCAAATAATTTCATAGCCCAAAAACTATTTCACTATAGTGGAATATAGTGAATATTATGACTGTGATGGCTTGAACTTTCTGGCAGTGTTTGAATCACTTACGTGTGCAAGCCATTGAGCGAGGGTCGTTCTCAGCACGGTAGAAACCTTTCTCACAAATACACTCTGTAGCTTGTTCCTGTGGGGACGAGCTATGAGGTGGACATTTGGTGCAGTAGGCATCTGTAGCTGAAGCTTTGTAGGTGCCAGGTCTGCAAGCTGGAGCAATGAAAGAAGATGAATACAGAATAAGAAGATGTGTCATTGCAAAAAACACGATACACACACTACAGAAAAGTGTTGCAAAATAGTTTTTGCTACATTTTAAAGGCTGCTATATATGCTCTGAAACATTAAAACGCAGCAAAAAGCCACATTTGTTGTATAAGCAACACATATCAATTCACTGTATTGTCATTTGTAATGTAATGATGAAGGGTAGTAGTTACAATTGTAGCAGAACCAAACAATTTGAATTTCTGTCTGCAAGTGTGTCTCGCCATGTCTGACATGCAGTTTTGTCATCAAGTTCCCAGATCTTTAATACTATCATAATTTATATGATGGACAAAACTACACAAATAAAACAGAAGTTGTACAGAATTATACTTTAAGCCTGCAAAAAATTAAAGGAGTCAGAAGAGTACAGAGAAAAACTTAAAATGGGCCTACCCTTCTCCAAAAATGGTTGTTGTTTGTGCAAGTTCTTATTTTCACCATTAGTTATGTTTTCAAGTTAAGGGACTTCAGCTGGTCAAGTGAATAATTGCAAGTAACGCAAGCACTGGTGTTGTCACTCTTAAATAAAACTACATTATTAACCCTATCTGCTTCCTAATATAGACTTTGTAAACAACACCAATTGAACACAAACCATAATATTTTTCTAACTCTCACCAACTAGTGTTTGTGCCTAAATCTAACCAAGTGTCAGTGCAAAAATGTGTGAAAATGAAAGCAAATGGTAAGACTGGAGCTTAAAAACTATCTCTGTGAGACTTCCTAATACACACTTTTTTGGCCTTTTGCAGTAGAAACATTCTTATATGTCATTTAAAGAACAATCAATATGATTATTTATTCAGGGAACTTGTTGGTTGAAATTCTAGAAAAATGTACAAAAAACATTTTTCTTTTTTTGCAACAGAGAGATACTACAGATACAGGTGGGTCATAGGATTTGCCATGCAGCACTCATGGCAAAGAACAAGAAAACAAAGTTTGATTTAATATGTTGTGACAATAGGTCTACGTGAGCGCCTTTCACATGAGGCTAAAAGACTGGTGTAGACTGGTGTAACCACAGGGTTGTGCAGTACAATAACACAGTGCAACAGCAGATCAACTGTCATTTCTGTTATATAAGCATTAGCTCTTCAGGCAACCAAGAGAACAAAAATATATACAGCTGCAGTCACAGCAATAGTTACAATAATATAATATGACTATTGCTAGGGCTGTTACAGTAGCTGCACGTTAGTCATTATGTGGAGTCATAAAACTGGGGAGGGAAAACCATGATACCACTCAACGGGAGCAACCTACTGTAATAGACTGGGGACGTGAATGATTTCCCTTTTGCATCCTAGGCAGGAAAATAGAATTCCTGACTTTCCCTTTGGTAATCTGAATATAGATTACGCATGTATTTATTTATACATTCATAGTCCTGGTATTCCCATCATTGCAAGGCTTTTTCTGCCACGGTGGTAAATAGTATTAGAGTGTACAAAACTCTATGTAAGGAAAATGAGGGTGTCTCAAATGCAATTTGATAGGTGCCTGGTGTGTGTGTGTATTTGTGTGTGCATGTATACGTGTGAGTTTGAATAGGTCGGATCAATGACGCGACAGATTTCACCAGGTGGTGATTGCATGTTCGTGTGCCAAGCGCTCGTGTGTCAGAAGGTGTTAAGTATGCAGCGTGTGTGTGAATGCATGCGTTCGCCTGCTGATTGCTTGTGCTGCTGGTGAAGGTCATGGATTTAATCAAGCTACACGTCACTTGTCCCAGAAAGGCTGTATATTACTGCGCTAACACACATGCATATTCAATGCTGTGGTTAACCTGCAGACAACAGAATGGAAAAGTGGCCTAAAAGTAGTGTGATTTCTCACTGTGCAGGTAAGTTCCTCCACCTGGATGCTGTGTGCTCACATACAGACAGTATTTTTAGGTAAATCATTCATCATAGGGGAGCAAAGTCCACTGGCACAATCCCCAAAAGACCTGAGAGAACACTGGAAAAAAAAACAAAAAAAAACGGATGTGGGTGTGTAGGTGTGAAAGAAAAAGAAAAAGAAAAGAAAGGAAAATGAAGGGAGTGGTAATTCTCAAAGGGTTTCTGCTCTCTTTCCTCCTTCCTGTCAGCTTCTAAGGTAATGGGTGCCTATGTGCTGTGGTGGTGACTGTGTGTGTGTTCCTGTTGGCTGGGCTGTAGGAGCAGGGTGGAAAAGCGGCTTTTCTCCTGGGGGGATGTTGCATCCGGAGAGTCCTGGCTACAGGCGCTAGCCAGCCACAGAGGCACAAAGGACCTCAGCGGTAAAGGACAGACAGGGCACCCTATGCCAGGCTTGGCGTACATACAACCGCCTGATCAAAAACTTTGTGCAAGAATGGTGACTTGGCTACTCTGAGTAGAGCTTCCTTCTCCTCATGTGCTGCTTTCTACTCTCCTTTTCCACTTCTTTTACTTTCAAAGTACCCCTCTTCCTTCTCTCTCTCTCTCCTTTCTCCTTCTCTCTCCTGTTTCTCTTGCCACTTTTCTCAAGCTACTCCCAGTGTCTGCCCCATGGGAAATATGTTACTTGAGTTGGTTCCCTTATGATTAATGATTTACCACAGATACAGTATATAAAAAAAAGGACAAAAAGCCTGAAGCAGTAAGACAGTGATCGCATAAACATATACACGAAGCAGAAACACATGAGAGCAAAAGTTTAGACACAAAAACTATGTCGTAGAACTATGAGCTAACTCCAAATTAACATTTTCCTCAGCTGACAGTGTTGTGTGTGTGTTTGTGTGTGTTTGAGATCTGTGTATGCATTTCTGCATATGATAAAGAGTGGCCTCAGATCCAGTGTCCTATTAATTATTCATGTGGTCACCAGAGAGGGTCCGTGTATTTATGCCAATCGATAGCTCTTAGATATGATATAGTACTGCTACTCAAGACACACCCTCAGCCACCATGCACTGATTGAGATGGGAACAGCATAACTTCTTCCTTTGGGAAAACACTGTACAGAAGAGCTGATTGAGTTCTGTTCTAGTCCATATCTTATTGTTTTGTAGGACCACAAATACTGATTATTTCCATAAATCTATTATAAAACGCTAGAAAAACATTTAATAAACATATAGCAGTTTCCCAAGGCCCCGTGAAGTACTGTGCATACACAAACTCTATATAAAAGATATTCATAGCTGCCAGGTCTGAAAAGTGTTGCCATTTCAGAAGTGCCTTAAACCTGCAATTATGTATAGGAAGTGACTCCTCTGGTTGTAAAAGGAAGTCCAATTTTACAGATGTCTATGACAAAGTGACCTTACGTCTAATACTTTCCTAGTGTTTTTGTGGTCTCAAATCTTATTGAATACCACATGGTGTTCATTTTGTAAACTGTGGTCACACTGAGAATAAAATAGGTGATTAAACAGGCTGTGTTTTATGGGGTGGCAACCTTGTAATCAATAAGTCGCTACCATATAAGCATGTAGTGTTCTCAATTTCTCAGTCAGATCCACCCCTTCTTTTAACTTATGGTTTCAAAAACTGTGGCAAGAACTTGAAAAACAGGAGTCAGTAAACAAAAAGGTTCACAGTGGCCAAATCCATCTTCTATATAGTGTTTATTGGCACTCACCAAAATATATATTCATATATAACACACAAAGAATTTTCACCCACCTCTGAGGTTTTTAGCATCTATTAACTCATGGTTTTGGTTTATTTCTCACAACTTGACAGTTCTGGTTCACTCTCAGCACACATCAGCCCTACTTTCAGCCCAAGGAGACAGTTGTTTTCAGTTACAAGGTAGTGTGAGGTATTCATAAAGCCATTGCTCAACACCAAATGACAGACAGTTAGTAACTAAAAAAGCTAGCATTTAGCAGATGAAATAGCAAACATTTGCTTCAGGAAATGCTGGAGGGAAAAGAAACGCAATTGTTCGACTTCAACCATGCATCAGGTGATCAGATTCTTGAACTAATTTTTCTTGTGTTTGCATTCAACATGTAATACTCTTTTAATACAGATTTTTTTTAGGTTTTTATTAAGCAAACAGAGCAAACTTTGCTTGATTCACATAAGAAAAAGAAAAGCAGCCAATCTTCACATGTCAGAAGCTGTGATGGTTTGTGACCATTTTTTTCTTGATAAATGACTCAAATCATTATCAAAATAGGGTTAACGTCCTCTTTACTGAGAAATTACATGCACTTTTGTTCCTAGTCACTTTCCTCCTTTCGGGGAGCATAAAATGAATGTGATGTATTAGAACACTGGTTCACAGCCTTTTTATTCTTTCCCTTGAGGATGAATATATTATAATTTCATCCTACACTTCTACACATGCAGCTTTTACAGTCAATTTAAATTATCTTGTTCAAGGGTCATGTATGTATAGAGCTGGTTGACTTTGTCTTTGGGCAAAGCGCTGACCTATGCCGTGATTAATGATTTCTGGCAGCTCTGATGACCCCTCAAGCCAGTTCAGGATACATTCTAACACGTTAGCTGTGTTTCTGTATGAATTGCTACGGTTCAGCAATGATTAATTGCCTACATGAAAAACAGAAGCTGCTGACTGCAACAGTTCAGGAAATGTGTTCCATTAATGTTCAATAGGGCCTTTACAGATTTAGACACAAGTGCACGCACAGGAACGCAAGCTCGATATCTTAAAGTCAGAGTCATTACACACTAATTACATTCAACCAGGCGCCTCTGAACGTATGCAAAATCACCTCAGCTGCATTCTTCTGAAACAAACACTTCCTCTGGCTGACGGTGAGCGCTCTCCTCCTCTTCTTCTCTTTCAAAAGTTTAAGTGCTAATTGCTCTGTTCTTTTGCTTACTGTCGCACTTGGTTCAAGTCAAATATTGGCTTTCAGCCGGCTTTACCATAAAGGGCAGAAAGAGAAGAAAACTATGTGTGTGTTTGTGGATGGGTGGGGGGTATACCGTGTGTGTGTGTGTGTGTGTGAAAGGCTGTGTTCAGCTGGGAGGAAAGTTGTGTAAAGCTTGCTGGCCCATGGGAGATGAGCTCCATAATTGTCACCATGGCAACAGCCTTTCAAGATGGAACCCTTCAAGTACCCCTCAAGTGCCACAGCTCCCGGAGCACAGAGCAGTCTGTGTTCGAGTGAGTGTGTGTCTGTATGAGTGTGTGTGTGTGTGTGTGTGTGTGTGTGTGTGTGTGCATACAGCCGCAAGTTGAAGCCAGCTACTTAAAAATTGATACATCAAGCGTCAGTGGAGAAATCTGACAAGATTGAAAGTGACGTCCTTTATGGCCACCAGGGTCACATCTGTAGGTGGGTTTGTTTGTGTTCATGTGTACATGCCCGTGAAACATGCTTTCAGTCAAATTGACATTGTTGTCACACAAAACAAACCTCAGAGAGATGTTAAAAAATAACGTGCAAAAAAAAAGTGCAAATAATAATAATAATAATAATAATGATGATAATAAGAAGAAGAGAAGAAGAAGAAGAATGGCAGCCGTCAAACAAGCGTTAGAGTGTTTTACACCAAACATATGATACATAAAATGAAATACACAGTTCCATTACATGTTTAATAGTGCTTCACTATATAAACACATCATTTTGATTAATTGATTAACTGGAGCACAGCAAAGAGTGTGTACCTTTTAACAGTGGCAGAGGAGCATAACCCATGCGACTTTATTAACTGAAATTGTGCTTGTGATGTAAATGATTTCAAATGGTAGCAAATGTGGGTGTGTGTGTTGCGTGCACATAAGAAAAACTCTATGATTGATGCCTCAGGACAGACCTTTACTCTGTTTATGGCATCTTACAACTTTTCTGACACGCACACACACATACACACATAAAGACACAGGACCACAGTGGAGGGTTCTGTTTATAGAGACCAAAGCAAAGTGTGTGTGCAGCTCTGTGTCTGTGTGTGTGTGTATTTGTGTCTGTGTATGCGCGTGCGCATGTGTGTGGGTAGTAATGAGGAGATCTGTGTGAGATA
Organism: Heterochromis multidens; assembly: GCA_015108495.1. Classification (NCBI taxonomy): domain Eukaryota; kingdom Metazoa; phylum Chordata; class Actinopteri; order Cichliformes; family Cichlidae; genus Heterochromis; species Heterochromis multidens. The sequence continues at coordinate 8,717 of VUQS01077269.1, forward strand.
GAGATGTCAGCATTCAGAGTCCAGCCCCCTGCTGAGATCCTCTAATCCTTAATCGGAGTTCATAACAACCTTTAACACCATAATATTCACCATTACTACTAATCCTGCCAAACACACACATGCACACTCATACAAACGCACACACAATTCCTGAGCAAGCCTTCTGGGTTAAGAAATGTGCCAAAGAAAGAAGGTATGTGCATTAATATAATGTCAAGTTTAACACAAATATATATTTAATTATTGGCAAAACTGTCACCTGTAAGCATAAGTTGTATTACAGAATTCATACACATATTTGCAATGACACTAGAGCTGACAGCAATGCTAATATGGATGTTTGCTCACCAGCATACTGGGATTCAGCGCACTAAAAAATACATTTTAATGACTCATTCCAATATTTGTAGACTCAGTGTTTTTTTTAACATCAGAGAAATTTACTTGTTCAAGCAGTAAAGGACGTCGAAGTAATAAAACAAACAGGACGGACATGTTGCTGGAAAAAAAAAAAAGATATTTACTGTGCATGCATTTAACTGCATAATTACATTAAATGAACAAATGCCATATGAGATGAAAATCTATGTGTATGGACAGTCCATCCCACCATAGAAAAGCTGTTAAAATACACTGCCAAGATGTTTATGATGGACTCTATGTATTTACAAATGTAGGCCTGTGATATGTGTGGAAATGGCTTAAAGAAAAACACCTCATAATTAATCAGAAGAATATTAGTTTTCTGTAAATGGCATTTCTGGAAATGATCTGCTGGTAAAAACACAGGCCTAGAGGTTATAGTCTACAGTGAGTTTACATTACTGACACCCAGTTCCCAGTTCAACTGCTACTGCTCATCACATGTGAGTTAAGTTCACAGTGGGTTTAATCTTAAAACTTTGATGTTTTCTTTCAAAACACATGATGTATAGCAGCAGTTACTTTTAACTGCCTCTAGCGAGTAAGGATCACGTTTGCAGAGTGGGCATGAGCCGTGACCACATGGAAGCCATAGAACTCTATGATTGATGCCTCAGGACAGACCTTTACTCTGTTTATGGCATCTTACAACTTTTCTGACACGCACACACACATACACACATAAAGACACAGGACCACAGTGGATATAAAATGGTTTGTGATGTCCAGTACATGAAGCACATGAGTACACTCAGGCTGATTTCTGATCTACTCTCTGTCCCCTGGACATCAGCCAATTACTGAGAGCGGCCAAGGGGAACTACAGGATGAAGCCCTCTCTCTCTTCCTAATTCGCTCCCTATCTGTCTTTTTTCCACCTTTCTTTGTTTCTGTTTATCTTCTGTTTCCCCTACTGTCTGTCTATTCATGTTTCACTTCCATTCTCACCATCTCTATTTGATTCTCATTATGTGTGTGTGTGTGTGTGTGTGTGAGTGAGTGAGAGAGAGAGCGAGAGAGAGAGAGAGAGAGAGAGAGAGAGTCTGCGTATGTATGTGTGTCTTTATTTCCCAGTGGGCTGTCTGTCATACTTTGACCCTGACCTTCTCCAGAGCTCTTGCACAAATATTTACTCTCTCGCTGACAGGCACACACACATACATTAAAAAAAAAAAAAAAATCAGGGAAGGAGAGAGAGAGCTCAATTTCAGTACAATTAAAGCAAACCACATCTACACAGAAATGCACTTTTCTAGTGGTAACCCAAGATGATGGCATGCTAATTTTGAGCTTGGGTGATTATCTTGCCGTCTAAAAACAGATAAAATAGATCCCAGGTGCATGTGTGTTTCTGTGTGAGAGGGGTCATGGGTGAGGGACAGAAAGGAAGAGAGGGAAGAAGAAGAGAGAGAAAGCATGACAGGCCAATAGAAGTCTGTTGGGAGTTTGATTCACAGTCTGAATAACTTATTCTTCTGTCTGTTTTGCCATCAAGATACAAGTCAATAGGAGCACACAGATTCACCATCTCCTTTTGAACAAAGCCCACCGGACCAACACAAGAACACAACACATCACACAGCAAACTTTTACTATTACCACACACTTTTTCCCTCAGTTGGCATGTGTAGCTTAAATATCTTCATTAAAACATTATAAACACACACATACACACACACACAGCAGTAAACGTGCCCACATCGGCCGGCCCCGTGACCAGCAGAGTGTGCGTAGGAGGGGCAGTGAGCCTCCTTTACTCATCCACGTTATTTTCAGTTCATCACTCTCAATAATTCATTTTCTCAGGCAGGCAAGGAAAGGAGAACCCCGTGGCTGTTTCTCTGTGTCAGTCATACACACACTGCCAGATGTACCTGTCAAGTGGGACGTCATATTCTTGCTGTCTTTAATCTGTGTGTGGGCAGCGGATGACTTTGTCAGCCAAACTCACAGCAAATCGAATTGAGATAGCAGGAAAATTTGCACTTGTATGTTTCATTCTCATTCAAAGTTGAAGATTGCAACATGGTTAGGAAAAATAATGTCTGAGCTTCATGCCTTACTCAAGGTCACACTGGATCAAAAAAGTATTGAGTTAGTTTCTAAGTCTGTGCTTATTTATGAGTACTTATGAGTATTTCTGTGTGTGTGTGTGTTTGTGTGTGTGTGTGTATGTGTGCTTCAAGTGGCCCCTGAGAGATATAGATTTGCCTGGTTAAGAGTGAAGTGTTCCATAAATACTCCCCCTTACGTATGCACCTTATTCAAGGTAAAGGAAGTCAAGGTTATCAAACACAAAAGATACAAACACATGGGAAACTTGCCTCTGCATGTTTTCCACAAAAATCTGCTCAACTCAGTCTTGCAGGAGCTTTTCGTCTGGATAAATATCGACAAAACAATTAGATCTACGGCCACATCTAGTAATGAAGCAGCCTTGAAAGCTAATGACACTCGTAGACCTCAATGATGCCCTTTTAGCATGGGAATGCAGCTGGGTGACAAGAAGCAATAAGGAGAGGACTCTGTGATTCATGCTGCTATTCTCAGCTTCATTTAAAATGATTTCAACTCAAATTGTATATTTGCATGAGCTTGTGCAGTTTGTTTAAAGATGTTACCCTCTTGTTCTTCAACAGTAACTCATAATAACCTATAATACATCCATGACTATAATAAAATTGTGTCCTTAGGTTGTCCTTGTCTCTCTTAGAAAATAAAATAAATACAAATAGACATCATTAGAAGTATTCTGACTTAGCTGTTAGCAATTCATGATTGCGATGTGCACATGACGTACTGAAATGTTCAGGAAACTCTCACTTGATCACTTACAATAACAAAAACATGTACATATGATTATTAAGTAAGTTCTAGAGGTTTAAGGAGCATCTTTCATGTTTACCATTGGAGGTAATAGTGTCCTCTGTTAGTCACACAGAAAGTTCAGTTCAATTCAGTTTTATTTATATAGCACCAGTTTACAACAACAGTCACGAGAAGGTGCTTTATATTGTAAGGTAAAGAAATCCCAATGATCACACGACCCCTATAAGCAAGCACTTGGCGACAGTGGGAAAGAAAAACTCTCATTTAACAGGAAAAAACTTCTGGCACAGAAGTTTCCATCCACCACAACTGGTTGGGGGTGAGGGGAAAGGGGAAAGAGCACAGGGAGACATGGCAAACTGCAAACGATGGGAGAAAGAGCCAGCGTTTAATAATTGCTAATGATTAAATACAGTAGTGGTGCAAACACACAGAGTGAAAAGAGATGAGTGAAGAAGAAATGCTCAGAGCACCATGGGAATCAACCCATGTCTTTATCTTTGTGTCAAGTTCCACTAAGACTCCGTGAAAAAGTGTGTTTTCATAATGTTGACAAGCAGGCAAAAAACACTAAGTTCTCATTTTCAGGTTATTGACATTCACTTCTCTCTTTCACCTCCTGCAGATTCTTTGCCTCACGCCTCTTCCCAGAGAAAACCAAATAATTTCCAGTAAACCTGGGCAAGGTGTCATTCAAGCCTACAGAAACCGCTGAGACTACCTTTAAGACTACAGCAGCTGGTCTGCAAAGCAATATTTAAAACAAAGACAAAATTAATGATGTAACTTTGTTCTTTGTTCTTGCTCTTTGTTCTGTCTAATGCTGCAGCTGAAAAGTCATTTGGAGTTTTTTGAATGGTACCTTCTGGCTGTAGAACAATAGTGCAGCTGTAATAAATACAAAACCGGCAACAAATTGAACTACATCTGTATGCTGGAGCTGAGCAAAAATGCCTCTGCAGTGCCGGCCCTATCAACCTGACAGGCTGATCGTACATCTGGAAATAATCCATAAACTAGAAAGAGAATGAGGGAGGGATAAGGGGAAAGGGTCAATGGCCGCCTTCCTGTTCCTGTGTTTCCTGTTCAAGAAACCCACTGGCTGCATGCAAGCACCTTTGATTTTAAATGGAGAAAACTTGAGACTAAGTCAAGACTATAGAAATGTGAAAATTATGAACTTTCCCATGAGTGCGCACATGTTTATCCCTAACTGGAACTCAACAGCATATGGAAGACGCCAATTAATGGGAACTGTACCCAAAGGAAACATACTCTCCCCTCTACACCTCTCTTCTCTCTCACTGCTTCTGTCTTTAGGGAATAGTGCTAAATAAGGACATGAAGAGTTGAAACATGCGTTAACAGTTTCTCAGTCCTTGGCCTGCTTTTTCTCTTTCCTCTTAGGGTTTGTTCACAGTTCAACCCACTGCACCAGACTCAGCCATACAATGTCCTGTCACTTCAAAGCCACCTTTATGTCCTCTGGTTTTGTTGCTTCCCCGGCACAAGCACCACCTTGGTGCTAAGGTGGCATTTGGCAGCTCATCTTATGTGTGGTGAGTGATCAGCCATGGCAAAAGAAGAGCTTTCCGACTGTGCATGAATAGACATTATCTGGGTCAGTGTTGTATGGGTATGTAGATGGGGACTACGTGTGTATAGAGGATATAGTGAGAGCCTAAGCCTTTGTGATTTCATGTCATTTATTCAAACACAAAAGAGAGGAGATGAGAAAGAGGGAGAGGGAAAAGGGATGGAGTTAAGGAGAAACATGTGAGAGAGAGGAGATAAAGGAGAATAAAGGAGTAATGAAGGAAAATGTGGCTGTCATTAACCAAATAAATGAAGAGGGAAGTCAGACAGGCAGTGCAGAAGAAAGGCACACACTCACACAGACAGGTAGAAGGACAGAAAACTGGCCTTTACTTGGCCCATTTATCCGTTTGTCCTTTAAGAACATCTGGATAGTAAAAACACCCTGCTGCCTAACACTTCAGTAGCTTGATTGCCTGCAGCAGCGTATACACGTACATTTCATATACTGTATGCACACAAAAATCTTTTGACTAGCTGTCTAAATCCTTCTGTTAGTCGCCCACTACCTTCCTACCCACACCTTCGTGCTCTCAAGCTCCCCGAGCTGCCACTATGAGAACAGCAACGAAATGAGAGAAGTCTGTGTGTGTGTGTGTGAGTGTGTGTGTGTGCACATGTGTGTGAGACACAACATACAGGAGGGAGCCCTTGACCTTCAAAATTCTGTATCTGATCAAAATAAAACGCTTGCTTTACCCACTGCTTCAACTATTCACATTAGACATTCACACATGCACACACATACACACACTTCTGCTGTTAAGGATAGAGGGAGTAAAAAAAAAGGTAGGTTCCCTCCTGAGCTTTCAGCATATATACACACACACGCGCGCACACACACACATGCACACAGACACACACACTCTTTCACAGGTGTGAAGATTAGCCTTTCCCTGTGTCTGCTCCCTCTTCAGACCTTTCATTATGAAGGGAGACTGAAATCCTCTTATGAGATATAAAGTGTAAAATTCTATTGTGTATATGTGTACATATGCTTCTGAATATTATGCATTTTCCACATACTTATGCATGTCCAAAAGTCTTGGCATATTTCCATGGAGCCCTTTCACCAAACATCTCATTGGCCTGATTCACTGAACGCCTAAGTTGGTGGTCCTTTATTATTATCTATGCCTGAAAGAGCACATTTGTCATTGGAGCAACAACAATTTGTCTTTATTGCAAGTGCTTCAGTCAGAATCAGAATCAGAATATTTTAGTAATCCCTGAGGATATTATGTGGTTACAGTTGCTCCAGGACAGTAAGAAAGTAATTAACAAGTTAAAATACCAATATTAAATAATACAATATATTACAAATTACAAAATATTACAAATAACTCTAATAATACAACAATATATAAATATCCTAATATATTACAGAAAATTAACTATAGATAAAGTTGAATTGAGGTGCCCCTCTTATCATACTGCCTTTATTATATTAAGGGTGTACAGTTGTTGCAGTGTATACTTGTGCTTTAGATGGAGGAATTGTACAGAGAGAGCCACAGACAGGAATGATTTCCTGTGTTGTTCAGTGGTGCATTTGGGTAATCTCAGTCTCTCACTGAACGTGCTCCTGTGACTGGCCAGCACGTCATGGAGTGGGTGGGAGGTATTGTCCAGCATTGTCCTTAACTTGGACAACATCCGCCTCTACCTCCATTCAAAAAGTGCC
>VUQS01077273.1:7431-20935 GCA_015108495.1 Heterochromis multidens
ACCCAGGCAACCCAAAAAAAAAAAAAAAAAAAAACCCAAAAAGCATTGTGCCATCCAGGAATGCTGCACAACCTCACTCTCCTGCTCTTCAAGGAAATGTCATATTTTGAAGGAAGTCAGTTTTGAAGAGCCAGTCTTCAATGTGCACACAAAAATCATTTTCCACCCTAAATCCCTACTTTCTCATATAAACAAATTCAGAGAACTACCTTTTTTATAAATTTGTAAGATATCTGCTACTAGTTAAAATTGTCATCAGAGATAAAACACATTAAAAGATGCCACAGAATCTGGTGGACCCAGAATGACAGTCTTTTAGGTCAGCTTTCCCCATTGTGTTTGTTAAATTTACAGTTGTCCAAAAGCCTTGGCACTGTAGGCACATGTGCTGAGGGCCAGATGGGTACAGACGGAGCCCGCTGCATCAGGATGCCTCAATTTGGCCAAAGGCAGCAGATCTTGCTGGCACCGGTCAAAGAGAAACCTGGTGTTTTTTCTGTGTTTTTGCCCATTACAGTTCTTCAACAACTCACAGGCAGGTCAGTGTGAAGATGTACTAGACACTGTCATATACGCAGACACAGAAACACCCAAACAGAACAGGGGGATTGTCTCCTCTTGCTGTGCTACTGTGGCCACTCAGTCATTCTTTGGGGTGTCAAATCCAAGCAAACCAAACCAGTTTCTCCTACTAAATTCCTCAACAGCTCACTGTGCTTGGCTGCTGTTTGCACACAAAGTCTGATATGAAGTCAAACTCATTCTGTCCCAGGAAGAGCTCAGGTAGCTCCTGAATGCGATCCAAACCAAACTCCAGTACCAGTGAAGTCAGAACCTCCTCATCAATCAGATCCATGTCCATACCATTCAGCCCCAAAGGGCCACTAATGTGTTGCATGCTGGAAAGCTGGGCCGGACCCATACGGTACTGAGCACCATTTGGCAGGTGGTGACCATTAGTTGAGCTCAGTGGGTGTCCGTGGTACTGAGTGTTGAGTTTTTGCAGGTGCATGCTGGCCATGAGCTGCTGCGAAGTGAGGTTCCCAGGGAGGTACTGCTGTGGGTGTCCACCCTGCTGCTGCTGCTGCTGCTGCTGAGAGTGCAAGTGGTGGTGCTGTTGCTGCTGCGGTGGACACTGGCCATTGTACATCATGTTCCCAGACATCATTTGGTGGTGGTGGTTGGCCATGGGAGCTCCATTCACAGGGCCCATCCCTCCAGGTCCCACCATGCCTGGCCTCTGTCTCATGGCAGCCTCCATATTGCTCTGAGGGTTCCTGCCATAGTGCATTACCTGGCCATTGGGCAGACTGCGCTGGCAGTTGTGCTGTGGAGGTCCGTTCATGCCCATCCTGAAGCCATGGTTCATGGGCATCATCATGTGTTCAGCCATGTCACCCTAAAAAAAAAAAACAACAACCAACACAATCTAACATTAGATTTTAAATACAACCCATTGTATAAAGTGGACAAGCTTAAATTATGCACAGTTGGCACAACTGGCAATCCCCCACTTTACACATTACAGAAGTTCCATTTACTCATAAGGACAACTGTGAGAAAACAGTTTTGTAATGTTTTTAAGGCCTTTCTAAAGTTTAAAAAATAAAGAGTAACTCTAATGTAGAGCTCAGGCAAAGAGTTTTTTCAGACTGCCAACCTACAACTGTTATTTCTAGGTATTTTTATTTTGCTTATTATCTAAATCTACAGACTGTCATTATGTGATCCTTCCAAAGTACAACAGGACATCCAAATAATATTAACATGTCTGCTCCTACAGCTGGCTAGTCAGAGTGAGAACTTGAGACAGTCTGAATGAATCTCATTAGAATTCACCCACATTTTTAGGAATATCTTCTTAGGCTATCCTACTGCATCAAACACAAACTTGTGTGAAGGTTTATCTCTGTGCTGAGAAATTCAGCTTTTTTCACAGTTAGATTACTACTATAGGTAGCTAACCAAAACCAGCTAGAAAGTTGCCAGCTTTCATCAATGTCCCTTTTTAATGAAAATTATCAGTTTGAGCATGTTCTAATGATTCAATTTTTAGGCAAACGAAAAAGAAAATCTATGTTATTCAGTACAATTATCCAAAAGTTTGACCTTGATGTTTTCATCAGAGTTATCTTGGCCAGGACATAAAAGAAATAAAAAGTCTGCATTACAAACAAAAGCTGTCTGAAAGATGTGAAATGCAGTATGTAATACACCAGTTTACTTAAATAATTTTGCATCTTATCAAAACCTCTCTTTTTGCTTTTTCCATGTCATTTTACGTCATGTAGTGTCATCATGGCATGTAATAATGTAGACACATAAACTGTGCCTGGAGCCCTGGCTACTTATACACGATTCCTGTGTTCATGTCATATCAGATATGAACATACAGATTATATTTAGAGCACAACACATTTTTTGAAGCCTGCAACTATAGTCAACTTAATCCTAAAAAGCATGTGTAAGCATATCCACACATGTATATCTCACCTTAGCCATATTATGTGTTATTAAAAGTAATTAAACAGTATATAAAAACACACCATTGTGCTGTAAATCTATTGTCACTAAAGGTCGCTGCAATTTTTTCACGACTCCCATGGATTGTAGCCATAACTAGCATTTTTTTAAGCAATTTCCAAGCTCTTTTTTTTTTTTTCAAAAGAAGTTTATCTAACATTTGCATCTTTTTAATTTGTTTTGGTAGCATGTATTAGTTAAGACAGCTGAAACCCCCAGTTACCAGTGAGAAGCAGAGCACAAGAAGACTGACTGCAGATGATGCGAGCATAACCTAATGATAGCAACACTATTCAGTTGTACTATGGAAAAACTACGATTCTGTGATTAAGTTGGGATATCTTGATCTTAGCTGCTTCAGGTGAGACCATTTTACTTTCATGCGTCTCTTCAGAGGCTTATGATTTAACAGAGGTGTGACACTGAACCACTTGAGTGTCTCTTGAAACAACGAAAACCCACGATTTTTATGTTTCAAAACTCATTTCCTTCACTTTTATAATTTCTGCTTCTATATTTTAACACTTCCATTCCCTGTGTGGAAAAAAAAAACAAACTCAAAGCCTCCAAAATTACACCATCAGTGAATTACCTCTCAGTCTCACGCTAACAAGGGAGGGCAGCAATACCCTTGCAGTCAAAAGGACACAGAGGAATGCTTTCCCAGACCACACAGCTCTTCCCCCCCAACCTGAACACACAACACCTCTGTCCTTACCAAACATCTTGCATTACGATTTCCTACATGACAAACAGATCCTGTTCACACTGAATTTGCCAACATGATTGGCTTGTTAAAATGATGACTGTGTCATGAGCTGCCTCTCAATGAGATGGTCGTGAAAACAGCTCTAGAGCGAACCATAAAATGAATGCTTGACTGTGGAAAAACAAAGAGGTTTCAGGCTTTTAAAATACCACCACCCTAAAATGAACTCTGCCTTTGCCCCTGGCTGCTTGTATCAATTCAACCCTTTTAGTGCTGATAAAACAAGAGACTTTCCTCAATAGCCTAAACCCTCCTTAGAATATTGTGCTCTTGTGATACCTAATTATACCCTATCTGTGGAGCTTCTGTACTGATCGTTATTCTAATTCAAATGGCACTTTGATAGTCTGAGGGAGGATAATACTCATTATTAGAGAAGCATGAAACCTCTTTTTTTTTATTCACAGTGGCCGCGCTTGCGGATTCTTTTATATCATTTGATGCCATAAAATCGCAACAAAAAACCTGTAATACTGTTAAACTAAGTGGCAAGGTGAAATAAGACTGATTCTGCCCGATATAGCCGGATCCAATCAGTCTCTCTTTTTTTTAATTATGTAGAGAAATAAGAAAATACTCCACAGGACAAAGGCGAAGTGCTGCCTCTCAGCCTGTTTTAAAGAGTACCAGAAGATGACACCTACCCGATATTTTATTGTGGAATCGGTTTGGAGAAGTTGGATCAGTGCCGGGGTAGTTCCTTCAGCTGATGCTCCGGCTACATGCAGCCCTGCGGCGAACTCTGCAATGTCTCGGCAGTCAGAGGAGTTTGTTTTCTGGGTCATCTCAGGGATTATGTACATCTATAAAGCACAGAGAGAGCGAGAGAGAGATAGGGAGAGGAGGAGCCACCGTCCTCTCCGTCTCCTTTGTTGCCATTGGTCCTCCCCCCTTAATCACTGTGCAAAGAAACGCTCACTAACTACCTCCACGGATCCACCAGAGCAGAAGAGACCCGCTCAGCCGCTCTGTGGTCCTGGGGAGATTTCACTGCCGCCTGCTTTCATTACACTTACACTATTATTAGCAATGATCCATACTCTCTTAACTGGAAGAGTTCTGTGTAAAAGGCAGCGGGGAAGAATTTCACAGCAAAAGCCCTTCTGCTTTAGAGGAAATAATCTGAGTAAGGTGTTTTACAGCATTACTCTGGAATGGATCTGTACAGTATAGTAAAGTCGACTATAAAGTCATACAGTTTAATTATAGAGCACTATTTGACATCAGCCTTTAGAAGGTACTTTACAGAAAGTAAAGCAAACAGCAAAGAAAGAGACTTCATAGAATAAGAAAATAGAAAAAAAGTAAACCACAAAACCAAAGAAAATTACAATTACAAAAAGAGAAGAGCACATTTCTAGGAAGAAATGGTAAAAATCACAAAATGGACAGAGATTTAGGGCACATTCCAACAAATGCATCTTCTAACTTCATGCCTACTGTCCACACTGCCTCAGCATTTTAGAACCCCTGAACAGACTTTCAGAAGCAATGACACAACAGTGACGCAAACATTCCTAATAGCTTCCTATTTAATTCTTATCAGTTGCAAAAAATAAGCCAAAACGTTATAACTAGGCTTACAGAACTTTTGTGATTTCTCTGGTGCTAAGACTCCTTTCCCATTGCCTGGCTTCCTCTGACAATGGATGATGTGCCTGGTTTTTCATCACCATGGCCACTTCATACTCTATAGTATTTTCCATGAGCAACTAACCCTCTGCTTCCTGGTTACACTGGCAGACACATGGCCAGTTTTCAGTTCAATTCAGTTTTATTTATATAGCACCAAATCACAACAACAGTCGCCTCAAGGCGCTTTATATTGTAAGATAAAGACCCTACATTAATGTCTTTGCGGTAGCCAGTCCACATGGATGGTCAATATGATGTGTGTTTATAGAATCAGAATCAGAGTCAGCTTTATTGACCAAGTATGTACAAGTACAAGGACACAGTATAGACGCAGTAGCATAGACCAAGACTTTAAAACTGTGCTAACATCTTGTGGTGTCTGTGCATTCATCTGTATCCCTGTCCACAGCCAAGTATATTCCTCATCTTAGTCGGTATGGTCTAAACTTCAGGCAGGCTGTTCAGCTCTTGCTGTGAAGGTTCTGTTTCCTTTGTTTTTAAGTCTAGGCGTATGACAAGTTCACACTGCACTGCACAAGAAGGTCACCCTGGTATATTGTTTCACTGACCTGGCCAAGTCTAATGCAACTTGAACTTAATGGAACTAGACTTTGGTCACCAACCAGTTGTAGCTTGCTTGCCAGTTGTCTTTGGCAAACTATGTGATGTCCTCTGTAATGAGGTGCCATTATCAACTACCTGAAACAAGAATGTAAACAAACAGTGGCTGAAATGATACTGGCTGTCTTGTGTATGTAAAAATAAAAAAAGCAAAAACAACCATAGACCCAAGAAAATAATTGTTTTTTTTTTTAAATTAGCAGGCAAGTCTATTTAGCAGGCCGTTGTGAGGCATTCTAAATAAGGCAGTAGTTACCCTACACTGATACACCATATTGTATGAAACAATCAGTTGGTGATTGGTGCTAATTATAACCTGACATATTTTTTAGCTAATGTAAAGATACTGCACATTTGAGATTCTATGACTACTTAAGCTATTTACTATCAAGTAAATCAAAAGATATCTACAAAAATCTGATGCATGCATAGAGCTTAAAGTGATGTTTAAAATTATTTTTCTCTAAGAAGATGTGGGGTAACAGTGAAGGTAAATATTAGCCACACTCATAGAACCCTGAGAACCTCCACATAGCACATTTTAATAATAGTACATGCATTTGCCACAGCCAGTAGAAGAAATGTCTTTGCGGTAGCTGTACAGAGGTCTAGAAGCCCTGAAATGGACTGGTAACCAGCATTAGCTGTTAAAAGGCCTTAATGTACCACCTTAAGAGGCACAGTTTCAGTACTGTGTTGAGCTCTAAAACCACATTGAAATCTTTTACTCACAACAGTCATACTCATGTTCTATACAGAGAGAATTTTCACTAAAAAAAGGAAGTTTAGGAATTTGCACAAGATTAATATTATTATACTTATGAAACAGTATTTTTGTTATTGTTACTGTTATTGCAAATACAGCACCGGTTTTAGTAATTGCTCATTTCCCCAGTTTTTCTAAGTTACTAGACTTACTAGCTTCAGGAAATAATGTTGGGTACATAGTACCTAAAGCCACTGGTAACTTAAAATAATGATAAGCACAGTTTTGTCCTGAGCAAAACTGTGTGTATAGGTGTAAGACTAATGTAAGCTTATATGTACACAACATGTACACAACTATGTAATAAAATCATATGGACTGGGCAGTATTCATGCATAAATAATACACCCTTCAAAGACATTTAAATCATATAAAATAAATACCTTTTATTTTTAGGTGACAGTGTTGCACTAAACCACTAGCAGCCAAAGCAAAAAAAGAAAAATGACACATTTAAATTTTTCTCCATAGGAAATTTCGCAATGAAATACCTATATACCTATGTCAAAACTTCAAAGTGAAATTCAGAAATTCCTTTGTGTTAAAGGTGTGATACCTTGTTCCGGACAGCTTTATTGAATCTACCCACCTCTATCCTGTTCCAGAGCTAGCTCACACCAGCTAGTTCTTTTGTTTCTAGGCTGCCATCCTGTGTGGAGAAAGTTAAGCCCCCTCAGCAGGAGCTTGGTATGTATTCCTGTTGACATACACACACACCCTTTGCTGTAGAGGAATGTGTCCTATTTTTGGGCCCCTAAAGTCATCCAGACTTCCAGCCTCTTTCTAATCCTCTTTTCACTTGACCATTGTGTTTATTGTCTGGGAGAACACTGTATGATTTGGTCTGCAGCCACAGGCTCTTCGCTTTATTTAGGAGATGTTGATTTCAGTGAGTACATCTGGTCATTTTGATGAATACAACTGTAAGTGTGGTTCTTCAGGGTGCAGATTTCCAGAGATAGAGTGAAGTGCATTTACTCAAACGCTGAATACTTTTCTTTTCTCAGTTCTTTGTGCTTCTCTGCCACTACATTTCAGAGGAAATTATTGCCCTTTACTCAATTCTATCACAACAGTTATAGTAACTAAGTTAAGTAAAATAGCATTTTATGCATAAATAAATACAATGAGTTCATGATTTAAGATAATAGTGCAAATCTGTCTCCTAAAAATGTAGTTCCTGTATAGCTAAAATGCATTCTCTATTATATTTTGAAGGAAATGTATTATACTTTCTAATCTAAAATTTAAAAGATCAATGAATTTTGCAAACACCCCAAGACTTCAGTCCAGGAGAAGAGTTTTCAGCTCTCAAGTTGGACCAGTATTTTTTCATTAATTTCATATTATCTGGTCAGGAGCCTCAATCCATCCAGTATATGATTGTTAGCCAGAAAGTCAGCAATAACTGGAAAGAAAGAACATATATTAAAAAAAAGATATGTTTATTACAAACGTATTTGTGAAACATCACAAACATAATCAAAGACAAAATATATTTCCCTTAGCTGTGTAGGAACATGCTTTTTAGAGGCAGAAAGATACAAGACTAATATCATTCACATATATGTAAGCAGATATAAAATTATATCTTTCAGCTGCTATTTTGAGTGTGAATTATGCAGGATGCATTATATTTTTATAAGTGAGTTTTATAAGTGTTAATAAGTATATATATATATAGATATAGATATAGATATATATATATATATACACACTCTAGAATACTTGAGCTAACCTTAGTAATGTTACTATATTAAACTACTGATTTTGTGTTACCAGTAATAGATTACATCATTTGATCTTCCCTAATTACTATGCTATCTGTCCATTTAGTGAACAGTTTTAGACAAGGAACTTCTCTGGGTTGCTGACACAGTATACCTGGGATTGGATTCAGGTTTCAGTATTTACAGATGTATATATAAGGTTGACATTGCGAGCCTCCAAAGGGGGCTGAGCATAGATGCTTTAAAATGAACTATAGACCAGATTTAAGGATGGTGTATTGTTATTTTATTGAAAGCTGCTAAGTGGCACATTGGTTGAAAAATTCATTTTGGACTAATAACGTGTTGGACTAATAATACATGCGCATTTGACTTAAGTAAATCAACTGAATACATCTTCCACCACTATAGGTTTTAGGTTTAGTTAAGTTTGAAGATATAAGACAACTCGTTTTTGTTTCATGATGAGAATATGACCCAGGGAGGAAAGGTCTTTTCCTGGATACCGCAGAACAATGTGTCACTCATTTCTTTATTGAATACTGTAGAGAACTGCCAGATATGACTGCGTGTAATAATGTGAACACTTTTCAGACTATTCTGCTTATTTGACCTTGTCTGAGCATTACTTGCTGATCTTAGTGAGACAGGAAATGTGTTCTGACAGTTAGCCAATGACACAGCTGCACTTTGGTATTGATCTTTACTCATGTAGACTGCACTCCATCTATACCATGACTCAGTGGTCCAACATACAAAGCTTTTGCAGCTTTGTATCAACATGGTATTACTGTGTCGGGACCATGTGCAACATTATGTAATGATTACAGCTTCTATGCAAAGACTGGATTGGATGTAATTTGTTTATATGCATCTGAGCAGATCAAAGACAAAAACATCACTTGACCAATTCTTTCTGACTGTTTGGCACTTTTCCTTTCTATCAGCTCCTCAAGCTGTATATGTGCAGGTTTCATATTACTGGCTGCTTCTTGTTACCCCAACCACCCACAGCGCTGCTCAACCTGGCTCATTCACACTGACTGTCACTCTTGTGCATGTTTATTCCAATAAGGTCTTCATGTCTTGCCACAACATGATTAATGCAATTTTTGCAAAAAGGCAACTTTTGTCAGCAATAGGGCAGAGCCACACACAGGGTAATCACAAAAGACCACTGCTCCAGCTTGCTGTCTCTCTCTGCCACTTGCCCTCATCCAGGGAGAGAGGGAGAGAAGGCTCCATCAAACAGATTTTTAAAAAGGTCACTGAAATAAATTGCCTCTTAGGTACAGTAAAATGTGTTTCTGTGTGCACTACAGCGAGGAAAACTGCCGTTGAGTTTATTGAGGCATATGTGTTGTGTATTCATTAGACAGTCTGTTTATTACATTCTGTGATAAAAAAGACGAGTGTAGCTGTTTTCACATTATTTATATAATAGGAACTGCTTAAACAAGGACAGATTTTATTATTATATTTTGTCCACAAGGTAACAGTGGTAGTGCTCATAGCTAATTAGTGTGTATCTTGGATTCATCTGAACTGTCTTACTTACCCAAGGATATTTGGCATGCAGAGTGGAGCAGCCAAGGATCGAACCACCAATCTTCCAATTAGTAGATGACTTGCTCTACCTCCTGAGCTACAGGAAATGGATATTGTTATAAAAAAAATAAAATAAAAAATAATAATAATAATAATGAGTCACCAAAGTTGATCCTGTGGGGGGGGGGGGGGGGGAAAAAAAAAAAAAAAAAAAAAAAAAAAAAAAAAAAAAAAAAAAAAAAAAAAAAAAAAAAAAAAAAGGTAAATGCATTTGAAAGAATGCTTTCAAAACCAAATGTGCTGAGTGCTGATGATTATGTGTGGACCATAAAATTAGATACATACATAGACTTTCAGAAAAAGGGACTTTGTTTTACTTTGTACATGTATGCTGTATTTATGTGCAGAACTGCATATGTATAAGTGTATTTTGAGTGATTATTACTAAGGATCTGTATATTTTATTGACATCTGTGTTGTTGTATTTGGGGTTTCTTTATCAGCTTTATTTTGGTAAATTAACAAAAGTGTGTTCATTACAGTAACTTATTTTTATTTACCATTTTAAATCAGAACCAGATGAAAGCATGCCCATAGACATTTTTTTCCCCTTCTGACCTCAAGTACAGTGTTAAAGGACCCTTAGACTATTCTCAAACCTCAAAAGCTTAGTCAGCTGCGATTTTCCAGAAGAGATGAGTCTCTGAACAGCACAAGCACAGAGTGAGATAAATTATCACAGGGGTGATTTCCAAAGTGTAAACCATATCACTGTAGGGGTGTGTATGAATTTACTTTTGTTTTTCCAGAAACATGGATTCAGAGTTTCTGCAGCAGTGAGTGGTGGTGAGTGTGTTTCCCTTTCAATCTGATTCAGTCAGTCATTAAAGCAGCAGCAGCAGCAGCAGTATGGGGCTGTCCTGTAGAGTTACAAAAGAGGTTTTAAACATGGGTCGTTTTAACTTCAGTTAATGCAGCCATCTGTACTGCCACTGACAGCAATTAAGCTTTAGCTCCTTCTCACCACTAGGCTGTATGTGTGTGTGTGTGTGTGTGTGTGTGCATTTGCACGCAGCCCCGTCTGCCAAACAAACCCTCAAGCTCCACAGTATGAAAATGACAGGATTAAGAAACCAAAAAGCAAGCGGGACAGATGGGTCAGCAAAATGGCAGTAATCAGAAGCCAGTGTTGACGGCAGGAGGGGGGGTTGGTGGCGGCATTCATTTAGGCTTTGGACTGAAAATGCCACACAGTCTCGCTGAGGAGAAGATCAGACCATCACAGCCAGAGCTGTCGCTTCAGCTCATCACCGCACTGTATCTGATAAGTACTCAACAAGATGGAGAGGTGATTACGCATCATCAGCAGACGTATCAGCTTCTTGTGCAACAGCTGGCAATCTCAGCTTGATGCCAGTAGACAGTGGGGTGGATCATGTGTAATAAAGACTGAGCAGAAAGCACCTCAGCACCCATAAATACATTCCTCAAGTGAACTAACAAACAAACTGGAGGCTAGCCCAGGACCAAGTGGGAGAATCAGGTACGCAGTAGAGAGTGAAGTAGTATCATGAACCAGGATAAGCACCTTAAGCCATGACTGGTCTAAAGCGTAGTCACCCTTTGCTTTAAGATTGCCTTAACGTCATAGATAAATATTATCATTCACAGGGTGGAACACAATATTTATATGGCAATAAATCACATTGGCTTCTGATTGCAATAAATTATTGATATACTCGTGCCAAATATTAGCATTTTGATTTAAACATGCAGGCAATAAATTACAGCTAATACATTGAATTACCAAATTATTAAAGTTGAATAATACTGACTAATAATGATAATGCACACTAACCCAACATACAGAGAATAAATACATATTTACTGCTTTTCCCCCTTTTGTTTACCGACATGTCTTGGAGATTATCATCTTGTATTTAGCATCTCAGAATTGCTGACATCATTGTTATCATGGCAAACGTACTGTGACAGTATTGTGAGGTACTCCTTTTTTCCTACCCATAATCACTTGTGTATGCCAATTGTTTATCTTAGTTCAGTCTGATTTACCAGTGCACAACCCTCCTATTCCAGAAAAAGATGGATTTTTATAAGCAGTGGCACTCAAAACCATAATGCTATCAGTGGAAACCTCCTTTTGTTTAAAATATCAAGGCTGTTCCTAATGATCAGTGCAACTGTTTGCAAATTATGCACATTACTAAACACTTAAAGAATACAGCCTTAAATCCATTTATAGCTGCATAATGGTGCATAATAAAATAAATATAAAATTATAAATATAAAATTTATTTTTAACATTTCTGTGGGGTCAAATAGGCATTTGACCCATTTGTTTTTAGAGCAGTGAATTAACAACAAATGCAGATATTTCAACAAAGGCAAAAAGAGGCAGAGTGATTTGACGACTATACTGTCAGTTACTAGACCTCAGCCCAGCTGAATACTTGTTGTATACTTTGCACTTGCGTTAGACAGCAACCCCCCACCATCACCATCAACAATACACAACAGTAGAGTTTCAAAAACTTTGAGAAACTATGCCAAGGAGCACTGAAGCTCTTCTGTAAGTTTGTCCCAGTTTTTCTTTTATGTAACATCCATCTCTACACAACCCTGCAGAGGTAGCTCACTGTGTTAAGTTTATACAGTACCAAGGTCAACTCAATACAACAATGTGTGTGTGTGTGTATGTGGTGCTCAGAAGAAACAGTGCCATATAAAGATGTACATCTTTGTCTCGAACTGCTGATTCACATACCAGTGAAAATGAAAGACTTTGTTTTGTTGTGAAACACGAAAGCGCAGCCGAGTCTCCCAGAAGAAAAAACACACATTTATATTTGACAATTCAGTGCACCACTTACCAAGCTATTGCAGGAAGCCGTGTGTCCTTAACCATATTTAGATGTCAGGGTGGTTTTTGAGCTGCTGAGGTTAAGTCGACTCAATTTTTACAGACCTGTTATACTTCTGCAGTTACACACTTGTTAAGTGTAAAAGGTTTTATTAATCAAAGCTTCAGCTCTCGTGTTCCTTCCTTCCTTCGCCATCAATCTTGATTATGTTAAAAGACAACCGACTTGGATGCAAAACAGTAAATAATTTATTCCCTTGTGTGAGCGAGGAATAAAAGGTCACTTTGATGGGCACGCAGCCCTCAGAGTCTTATTGCACCTGTGTGCATGAGGCTAATGAGTTGGAGTAAATGAGTGTGGGTCAGGGACTGAGTAAACCCTTAGGGAATTATCACATGGAAGCATCATTAAAGCGCCTGCTGTAGCTCAGTCACAAATGTTTGCCTTAATTAAAAAAAATGGCATTTTGTGAGCTATGATGTGAGGTAAACAGGAAGGAGGAACAAAATAAATCTAGATATTCTGTGTCACTCGCTCAAATGTTTCTGCAGCAGAGTCCGATAACCCAACAGCAATGTCCTCTGCTGTCTCCACAATACATAATGCTGTTGCACCAACGAGCTCATTACTATACATCCCAAGAATAACAACTACAGTAAGCCCAACAGCATACTCCACTTTTAATTGGCATTGTGTTTCAAACCTAAGGTCTTTGTTGGACAGCGAGGTTGCACTAATGGGGAGAGAGATGTGTTGGAAAGACAGCTGGGAAAACACTTTTGCGACATAACTATGTGTAAACATTCAGTTCAGAGCTCTAAGTGTGAATATTTTTAGGATTAATAAAGCTAAACTAATTCTGTCAATCAAACTGTCAAAGTCCTTTGGATGTCATATCATGCCATTTCCAGTTGTGTGAGAGGTGTGTGTGTGTGTGTGTGTGTGTGTGTTTCCTCCAGGCTGGCTACTGGTCAAAGAGTTCACTGTAACATTAAATGCTACAAATTCAGCAACTTTCCAACCAATCTCA